>VYZP01013051.1:22831-73502 GCA_013400635.1 Hypocryptadius cinnamomeus
GGGGGCGGCTCGGGCAGCTCGGCTGGAGCGGCGCTCACGGGCCCATCGCCTCGAGAGGGGAGACGCTGGCAGCTCGGCCCCGCGCGCGCTGAGACACACCGGGAGCACCGACTCGGCCACCGCCTCCCCCCGCCGCGCCCGCCGCCGCCGCTCCAACTACATCCGGGGAACTCGGGCGACGCCGCGCTCGGTCAACGTCGGCTCTTTCCGGCTCTTTCCGACGCGCTCCGTCCCCTCTGTCCCCTTTGCTCTCGGGCGACTCTGCCTTCGGTAAACATCGGCTGCGTCCGCCGAGCCCGACGCCCCTCAGTCCCTCCCTTCGGCAAACATCGGCTGCCTCCGCCGAGCACGACGCCCTTCAGTCCCTCCCTTCGGCAAACATCGGCTCCTTCCGTAACGCTCGGCCCTCCCTGCCCCTCCCGCCTCGGCCCACTCTGGCGAGCGCTACCTGTCTTCGGAAAACATCGCCTTTTTCCGGAGAGACGTTTCCGCGCGGCCGTCAGGGCGGCGCCGCGTTCGGAAGCGCTCGGGTATTTCCGTGACCCCTCACGGGCCGGCGCGGTCGTTGGCGGGCGCACGGGGCCGGTTAGCCGAGGGCTGCGCGGCCTCGCTGGCAGAGCCGCTCCCTCGGTGGGGAGGAATCGCGATCCTGCCAGGCAGGTGGGGGCAACAGGGGGAATTGCGGGGGGGAGCTAGGAACGGGACGGTCTCCTCTTACCTACCCCCTCCTCCCCTTCCGCCCGGGCACTCGGTGTGCAGACAGGAGCCATTTTGTGCGCGGCGCGTGTTCGGCGGGGCCGCGCTGTGCGGCGAGGAGGGTGTTAAGATGTCCCTGGGACGGCGGCCGCGCGGGTTGGGCCTTGGCCCCGGTGTGTCCTCGGGGGTGTGAGTGGCCGCACACGTCGTGGCTCCGGCACACGCGAGCCGCGTCACCCCAGTGTTGGGATGCTCCGGGCGCTCGCTGTGTCGGGAGGATTCCCTGGTGTTGTCGGTGCCTGCTGAGCCCCTCAGGGTGGTACCCGGTGACAGGACGAGGAGCGATGGCCATAAACTAAAACACAAGAAGTTTCGCCTCAGAATGAGGAAGAACTTCCTCGTGTTGGGGGTGGAAGAGCGCTGGGTTAAGCTGCCCGGGAAGGGCGTGGAGTCTCCCTCTGCGGAGGCATTCAAAACCCACTTGGATGCTCCAGGTGACCCTGTCATGCCAGGGGGTTGGACTGGATGATCTCCAGAAGTCCTTTCCAGCCCTAACCATTCTGAGATTCTGTAATTTTTGCTTGTTTCTGACCAGGCGCTCGAAGTTTGAGGTACAAAGCATCCTATGTTCAGGATTGGATAAAGGTATTATAAAAAATATCATAAATATTTTGATACTATTGCCATGATAGTTTCATAGGGGCCAGCAGTTTTCAGTAAAGGTTTAAGAGCATTTGCCAAATTTTCTCCTGTCCGACTCCTGAAAAGGGAAGAAGAGATGTGGCACATCTGAGAATGGGTGTGTTAACCTTAAATAGAGAACCTTGTCGGGTGGCTCCATTTGTGCTAGTGAAGTGTTATTCACGGCAACATCTTACAGATTTTTTTCTGTTTCTTTCTTTGTTTGTTTTCATTTAATTTCAGTGCAGAAGGCCATTGCTGAAAGGGGACTTCAGGGAGTGAGTGCAGGATGACTCAGCAGGGAGCTGTTCTTCAGGGTTACAATAATGAACTAGTGAAATGCATTGAAGATTTATGTATGCAAAAAGAAGAACTGAACAAACAAATCCAGCAAGCAGAAGAGGAAAAGAATAAACTCCAGCATGAAATCCAAGTCCTCAGTGAACAGCTGGAGTGTGTATGTGAAAACCTGGCCCAAAAAGTGGCTTCACGGAATGAGCTTGATAAAATACTTGCTGAAACTGAAGCTGCTTACATGAAGATTTTGGATAGCTCTAGAACTTTACTTAATGTCCTCAAGAAGGAAGTGGGAAGCTTAAAGCATTCACCAGATCTGAAAACCAATATAACGTGAAACAGTCAAGTGTTTGGACTCTGCAGTGCTAAAATTCCACTAGGTGAGAAATGTGGTCAGCCACAGAACCTTACAGCCACACTATAAGCAGAGAGGGATTTTCTTCCAGTCTTTCTGTATGTTTTGTTATTTTCAAATGCAGTAGAAAATAGACTAAATAAAGTTGCCATTTTGCTTTAAAAAATCTACTTAATTGAACACTACCAAAAGTAGCAGCTAGGTAGTTGAGGCAGATGGGAGACTGTCAGTTTTGACATCATTATGCTTCAAGGCTTAGGAAAAAGGCATGTTTAGTGGTTGACATCAGATGGCTCCCAGTAAATTAGTCTTTGAAAACTAGTGGTTGCAAGTCAATCAGATACTACTTCTTTTCACTTTACAAATGCTTAGGCTTTACTGTTGGGACCAAGTGAAAATGAGCTATTCAGCTTCCTCTAGGAGCTTGGAGTTCTGTCTGATGCATGCACAAAGACAGCCCCGTTTACAGTAACTGCCTACTTGAATAATAGAGGATAAGGTGAGAAATCAGGAGTAATGTAGGGCATGGAGGCTTAAAATTTAGCACTGTATGTGGTTCATGCATCTTCTGAGGCTATTCTTCAAAGCCTTGTTTAGAAAGGAGATGTGCTGCAGTGAAAGTTGGATGGTGCAGGTGGAAAGACAGCTACACCATGAATGCTTAGATCAGTAATTCACTTGAGGATAAGAAAAATGTGTCAGTAGCAACCAGAAGTCCTGAAATACCATTGGGGTCCAGTTAAAAATACAGAGGTAAATACAAGACCAAAGAAGATAATCCTGGCTAAAAGCCAGTAATAGAGTCTCTGGAAGCCTTTTTAGTGCCTTTTAGCTCTATACTGATCTGTTAAATAATTGTAATAAGATTGTGGAGAATAATGAACATCCTGAAATGATGTGAAAAAAGAAAATGAGAAGTGGTTTGCAGCTATCAGCCATTCTTACAGAGGACATTAAAATAGAACTTTGAGATCAGGGATGACATAACAGCATGGCATAAATTTCAATTAAATGCTGTTTTTTGTTTCTGCTGAACCTCTCTGTTCTGCAGAAATCTCTCAGCAGTGTGTGCACATACACGTGCATTTTGTCCCACTTATTTGTGTGTTACAACAGTAACTTTTTAAACTGTGTCTTGTCAAATCTTCATTCAGTACCAATTAACTAAATTGAAAGAAGTGCAATTGAAATCTCCTGACTTGATAGTGGTGTGTCTGTCAGGTGCACATATAGAGGGAATGGAGATGTGAATAGTTTTGGTAATAGCTCTTCATCAATAATAGGGAGCAAATTTTATGTTCTGGTTGCCAAGCTACATCAGGGATGAGTGTGACTGAGCTAATCATAGTTTACTTGTATGGCACTTCCAGGGGCTTCCCTCTGGGAGATTGCCAGTGGGTAATGCAGAGGTGATAAAAGTACATTATCTCAGGGGTATTGCTGTTGTAGTACTGCAGCACTTAGGACCACCTTGTTTATGTTGAAGGGAAACACGAAAATTTTGCTATTTTTAGTAGCGAAAAAGTGATTTGTTTGATTGGACATTTTATGACATTCTGTCTGCCCTTAGACTCGTAGTAGTAACTGATTTACTGGAAATAGGAAGATTAAGGAAAAATACTAAAGAGCAAGAACTTTGAGTTGCAAATGTAAGCTGCTGCTTCTTATTAGCTGCACTGGAACTGGAAATTGTGAAAAACAATTTGTATCATAGAAAGCTCATTTATGGAGAACAGTACAGTTAATTTCTAGTACTGGTCTCACACAATAATTTGTGTGAGACCAGTACTAGAAATTAACTGTACTGTAAGGTTTGTTTGCCTTAGAGTAATCATTAATAATGTTGTTTTACTGAAGCTGATAAAACTAAAGAAGCTCTAAGAGAAGCCTTATAAGACTTTAAAGAATCTGCTTCACAGCCATTAGTATGTCTAGTTGTAGCTATTACAGTATCAAAACTAAATAGCTGGAGATGCTTGGTTTTTTTTGGTTTTTTTTTTTTTTTTACTAAAAAACTAAGGGAAAAATGTACCTGTTGTCTAGTACTTATGCACATACGGGGCCTCCTAGCATTCCAATAAAAAGTTGAAATGTTGCTATAATTCCATTCAGTGATCCCAATCTAAAATTTCCATTTAAATTCACATTTAAAAGTGGAGAGAAATAATAGATCTGTATAGTCTGCCTATTTTTAGAATAACTCCCTAGTGTGGCAGACATCATGCACCTGTAGAGTTGCTACTCAGAAATAGTGTTTAGCATTATATTCTGTATTTCCCAAATGAACCCTTTTATTGAAGTGGTAACCTTTTTCTCTGCCTTTTCAGACACTATAAATCTTGACATGAATAGCTTTTGTTAAACAACTTCACTTTGTTCAGAAGACATGCAGACTAAGTTGGTCCAGAGTATTGCTGGAAGAGATGTGACAATTTGCAGATGGCAGCAGCTCTGCAGGGATAGCCTGAAACAGAAAGTTTACCTGGAATAAGGCAGGTCATAAGTTCAAAGTATCATGCTTATCCTAACTTAATTTTTATATTGAATTTTTATGGCTCTCTGAGTTTGACCTGGTGCTTTACTGGAGTGCTTACAGTCTAGGGGCCTTACTGACAAAAGTTGGGTTCCTAATCTAAACTGCTGTGTTGGGTGTTCTGTATCTTATTTAATATGTGAGGAGACAGTTTTTTAAACTCCTACCTGTGCCTGATTCAGAGGTCTAGTGAAATGCATCTAGAGCAGTTGTCTAAAGTACTGAATTTATGTAAAGGCGCCTTTACCTGGTTTGCAAATAACAGAACATAACTGGAAGAGATCTGATGATTTCGTGCTTGTGTAGCAGTACTTCTTGAAAATGTGCCCAGCACTTAACACACTACTGATCAACAGTTCTTTCAAAACATTTGACTGTTGACTCCTTGCAAGTAAACTGAAGAGATTTTTGGCAGTTACCAGAGAAACTGCTTGTGGGTGGTATGTTGGAGTAGAAGTAATTTTCTGTGTGGAAGCGATTATAGGAACTACTGGGTGAAGTGCTTATGCCAGCAGCCATTCACACCCCATTACTGTCTCTTTTCAAAGGTGCTTACCCTGCAGTGCAGGTGCCTCCCACATGCAGTTTCTGTTAGTCACCTTACAGAAATGGAGGTGAGTGGACTGGGGTTCACCCTAATTTTAAGGGTAGAGAATAAAGAGGAGGTATGGATGTGAAGTGCTGGTTCGGGAAGACTGGAGCATGAGGGGCCAGGATAGAGAGGTGGAGTTTCTCCTAATTTCTGCCTGCTCTAAGTGTACTTGTACTGAGCTACTGCCTACAGTTCTTGCTACCCAATAAATCAAATTCTGGAAATCATCTGAGCTTCAGCTGAACTCCGGACATTCTCCCTCTTCCTTTAAGCCCATGGTCAGCAAAAGAGGCAATCTGTATTTTGTTTTCTCTTTCTGTCTTTTCTTTCTGTTCCAGCAGGAGACTGGAATCTGAGCCTCCTGTTTGCTGGGTAAGTGTGCTGCCAGGCTCACAGAGGATGTTGTTTCCTGTCCTGGTTGCTTTCCTATGAACAGTCCTCAGGGAATTGCTCGAGTTTTGTAAAGAACCTCCAGTTCTGTGTGTACTCTGTGTAGTCTGTATGTCAGATTGACCTTGGAGAGTTTAGGCAGAGGATTGACAGGTTTTTGGCTTTTGGTGAGTGCAAGAGATTTGTTTCCTTGGACTAGGAATTCTTCAGACCAGGAAGACTAGGCATCTTCAAATACCCAAAGAATTGTACATTTAAACAATGAAGCAAACTATATTCTAAACCCGGGTGACTGGACCTTGAATTGCTGTTTCAGAATTGAGAATCATTTCCATCTAGGTCTAGGGGTACAAGTGGATTCCACTCCAAGTGGAGTAAGTGGATTAAGCTGAACTGGTAATTCTATAATGAACATTCAGAAGATTGTTAGCCAAAGGATTAAATGTCTAGAGTTAATTCATCATACAGATGAGTCTTGTGCAGAAGACCAATATCTATTATTCCTTAGATGATTTTGCTGGTTAGGAGAGATTTGAGTGATAAGGTGTAGCTTTGGCAGTTACCTTAACTTTGAGCAAATCCTAGATTCTTGGGGTTTTATGCAAGAAGTAGACAAAACAGTTACTTTTTTATAATTTATTTTCTTTCTTAATTTCTTCATTTTCAGGAATGAGCAAAGAATTATTAATAAATACTTTAGTGTTGATTTATTTGTGTGTGTGTTGGTGGTTTTCTTAACGGATGAATAGGCAAATTTTCCTAAAGACAGAGTGCTCTTCTAGCTTTTATATATGTGTGTGTTTTCAAATATAGATGTAAATATTTATTTTTTTCTTTTTTGCGTGAAGGACAGACTAGCCTTTGATAAATTTGTGCACCAATTGCTTTGTCAGTGTCTTTTGTTTTACTGGGGTGGAGTCAGGCACCATGGCCACTTCTTGGGTATCTGTTTTATGCCTTTTTTAAACTTGGGATGGGTTTTTTGTTCTTTGCCCCTTAACTACTTATAAATCTGTTGGGGATTTTATTAGATGCCCCAGAGTAGTCCTTGATGGTTGTCTACCTCAGTTGGTTTCAGATGAAGTTTGGTTCACTGTCTAACTGAAACCCAGCTACTTGCATGTTAGGCGTTGATGAAACATGGAGAGGTTCAAGTTTGCAGAACAGGGAGCTATAGGGTCATTCATAGCTCTAGCTTGTGGGGGTTGTGTGAAAAGTAGTGCAGTGTTGTAGTGTGTATTGACAAAAATAAAGTGTTAGTAGAACTGGGGCTAGTAGAACACTTCCATTTTGTAGTGGTTTTGAAAAGTAGTTTTACAAGATCTTGTGGGGTGGAACACTTTGCGGGGTTTTTTGCCTATTTGTGCAACACTATGGATATGCTGCAGGAACTTCGTAAATTTTAGTACAAACTTGGGTATCTTGTTTAGCAGCACAATGAAAAATAACAGTATAAAATACATGCATTTTATCATAGCACACCCATTGTTCATGATCCAATGCAAAGCTGATAATATTTGTAAGTATGCTTAATTTGAATGTCACAAATGGGGAAAATGTTACTTTTAGGAAAGAATTAATCCATATTAGAGGAAAACAAGCACATATAGACAGAGATCATGTTCAGGAAAAGGCATTTGAAAGAAGTCCTGGCAGTCATGCAGTGGAGGTGGGATTAATCATGATTCCACTAATTGTGATGGGAGCTTGTTTCTCTCACACTTCACTTCAGGGCCTGTGAGATTTCATGGGGTGGCTTCTCCTCTCAGCCTTAGACCACAGGAGTGTTAGAGACTATAAAACAAAGAGGATGAACAATATTTAACACCTACTTTGAAAAATGTTTAAAATTATGAAACCTGATAGACTGGTCGCAGAGCATTTTAAAGTTAAATCTTCACAGGTGTTATTTTTTGAGCTTCATATTTGTAGGTTCTCTTGCTTCAGTCAGAGCTCTGACAATTGAGGTTTTCCAATGATATGGGATATATGGAAACACTTCTAGAAAATTATTTACATCATAGTCCATGACAGATTTGCAATTTACATTTTTTAAAAAAACATAGTTGATTTAGTTGAACTTAGTAAGAAGTATCATATTTCTTTCCTAAAGGCTTTCAAATCTGTCTGTATTCAGAATTAGATCAAAGTACTATTGGTTGTTGTTATATGATTATTAAAAAGTTGATACAACTTGGATACTGATTCTGATCAGGCATGTCTGTCAGTTCCTGACACAAAATCCTCTTCATATTCTGCAAGCTTACACTTTTTTAAAACCTCTTTTTCCTTATACAGTAGGAGCACTTTAAGTTGAATTTCAGCATGAGAGAGTTTGTTTTTTGAATGTTTTTTTAATGTAGTTAGTATTCAGGGATGAATCATACACTGTCAGGTGTTTAAAACAAAAAAACTGGCAATAATTCTTAAATGGTTTTGAAATTGTTCAGTAGCAGAAATCCTGCTAGACATTTGTGCTGCTCACTGCCTTGTAGTAAGTGAGATTAATTGCTGTAACTCATGAATCCAAGGTGCTTTTTGTTAAATACTGAGTCTTCTTCAACAGTTGGTGCTAGCATGAGTGGAATGGATATTCCATTCCAGGGAACATGGGGTGGAGGACAAGCTGCCTTTTTAGTAGAGACCACCATCTGAAAAGAGAGCAGCATCCTTGTTAGCCTTGTTGTAAAGTCCACCTCAGCAAGCTGAAAAGAAGAAAACCCAGTCCATGCTGTCAGTCACAAGGAATGTGATACCCAATTGCAGCCAGGTTATCTCTAAAGGCAGGAGCTCAGGTACACTGAAGCAGTGTAGCTGCTGCAGAGCTGGGCTCAGTGAGGGTTGTTCTGCCCTGCCAAGAAGCGCTTGGCCTTGTAGACACACTTAGGAAATCTGATACACTCTGGAGTCACTGAACTTGTTAGAAAAGTGTGACCTCTTCTTGTTCTTGAAACTCAGGGAATTCTGCATCTTAGTGACACTTGACTTAGTGACATGACTCCATGAGAAGGATATTTATTTAAAATCCTGTACATTTTAGTGTTTTTTCTCTGAAGCCTAAAGTGTTCTTGCTTTAGATTCAGGTTGTTCAAATACTTGTGACCAAAAATACAGGTGCCCAAGTGCCACTGAAGTCCCCAATCCTGTAAGTTGTTGGTATTCACTGTGTAGTACACTAAGTTCTTGGTTAAATGCAGTCTTAATCCTTCAGTCAAGTTGCAAACTTTGTGGCTCCTCTTAGTTTAAATGATTTGCATGGAGTGTTGCTTGCTCGGTTTGGAATGTGCTTTCGGTTTTTTGTTTGTTTGTTTTTTAATGAAGTATTCCATTGAGGCCTCCTGTGGCACTCTGCCATACACATTCATGGTGTGCATGTGAGAATGTTTTCTTTGAGAATGTCAGAAGGAAACTACCTGTACAGCAGCCATTTAACTGAAACAAAATTTGGTTTTATGCCATGCTGGTTTTGTTTTTAAAAGTGTTTAGAAATGACTCATCTATAAATAGATATATTTATATAGGATATATAAACAAGTGCTTCCGATGAACTGATCACATAGTACCTCACAGAGAATGTTAATATCTTTATCCCCTTGATTGACAGTGACACTCAGTAGTAATCTGCCCCAAATAAGGGACAAATCTGGGAATAGAAGCTTTGCTTTTTCAGCCTTAATTGAATGCTCTGACTTGGACTGGTTCCCAGGGATTCATGTCCTGTTTGGTGTTTTGACATAAATGGACAGGATTATGCATTTTCAACCTGTTTATTGGGGGTAGGGATAGATATAACTGATTAGAGGCACACTTCTTTGCTGTTTTGATGATGATGTTTGAATATTACTCCTTTCTCCATAGATAGACCCTGCATGACAAGGTATCCCAGCTCCTGAGCAGCCACTTTCACTTTCCAGACCTGCTCTTTTCAAGCCCCTGCTTTGGGACCTGTAGGAGGTGGGGCAGAGGAACAGAAAGAACTTTTAATGATTGTTGCTAATTAATTACCTTTCAAAGCCTAACCCTTTTCAGGTACCTTGTCTTTATAGACCCTATTATTTTATCAGGCTGCTTATTACCTTATACTAGTGCATGTAAGACCACCAGGTTTTTTAGGCGTGGAGGCTCCTTGATGCTTCAAGGCAGTGGGAGGTCTGAATTCTAGTCCAGCTATAACAGCATACAGAGCACATGCAACAGCAGTGGGCTGTGAGGCAGCCGTGTTCCACCACAGCTACTTTTGGGTTAATGGATTGAAGTAGTATGGCAAGGGAGGAACTCTAGACATCTGGAGAGATGGGGCTGTTCTATAGTGAAAATAAGATGGCTCTCTGAATTCAGATTAAGAACCTAGGACAGGTGGCCCCTGACAGCAGTATTCATATATTCACATATCATATTATATATATATATATATATGTGTGTGTGTGTCTCTGTGTGTGTGTGTATACTCACACATGCATTAAAATGTATATATAAATATACTCTGCATTTTCATTAAGTATGGAGTGTTCTTGGTAGAAAGCTGTCTAATACTTCAGTATTATCTGCCATTAGGAAAGACAATTTAAACAGGTTGGACATTAACAACTTGCATGAGGTTGTGTACCCTGTTTTTTCAGTAGTCTTCACAGTCTTGCTTCCACATAAGCCATCATTTGTAGCACCATTCTCATCTTCCTCCTGCAACAGCTTTTGTTGCCTCTATTTCCTAGCTCGTTTACCATGTGTTTAGTTATCCCAAGCTGCTGACCAGAAACATGCTGCTCTTCTGACATGTGGTGGGTCAGAGATGCTTTCACTATCTTGATATTGTCCAGACATGTTCTAGCACACTTGGGAAAATTGTTTGCATGATAAACAGATTACATTCAATTTGACAGTGCCCCAAAAGTTGTGATTGGATGGGGTGATAATATTATATTCCAGAGAAACAACAAATGCCTGATCTGAGTTTCATCCTAAAAAAAAGGATGTAGGTCAAAGCAATGGATGGATGGGAATTTTCCTGATACGCTATGGAGATTAAAGAACAGAAGTTTATTTTGTTTGTCATTGAGTATAAGTAATATAATCTTCTGCAGATAAAGGTCTATATGAGATGCTGTAATTTAATTTGTTTTAAGGCTATGTTCAGAGTGATGTGAGTTTGTTTCAGACATGTTTAGTCTGTGTTTGAGAAAAGATTATAACTTGAAATTATAAGGAGGAAAAGGAATAGAGTGCTGGATCTTGCAGATGATGATCTCATTGAGGAAGCTGTTATAGGTCATCTGTGTCTTCTGCAAAGCTCTGAGTGTGACCTATATTGCAAATTAATAAATATGTGCTAAGACAGAGTGTAGTATGGCACAATAAGGCTACTTGGAAAAAGTTACGTCAAGCCATTGTACATATTCAGCAATTTTCTTTGCAATCCTGCTCTATTTTACAACCTAATCTATTCCCCACTAAGATGTGCTAGAGATAAACATTGCAGATGCCTTTGTGTGCAGAGAAGAAGGAGAAGCAATTAAAAGTCTGCATGCTGGGAAGTCTCTGGGTACGAACAGTGTCTGCACAGACCTTTACAATGTTTTAGGGAACAATTGGTTTTCCTGCTGTCTGGGTGACCGAATGCAAATAGTTTTTGAACGAGGACAGTAACTCAGTTATTTTCATGCTGGCTAAAGTCCTGCTGGTTTGCATAAAGGTTTCCATTTTTATTTACTGGTAGCAAAGTCTTGGTGACAAAGTGGTTCCTCCAGATCAGACGCTGTTTTATTAGAGCGCATCATTTCATTTCTGACAAAGAAAGGGCAAACTTCTGATAATGTAGTGAAAGAACCTGGGGCAGGGCAGTGTCTGGTATTGATCTCCATCAAAGACCAAGGAAAAGCACAAAAGAACAAAACTGCTGGCCATGGTCTGAATCAAACTGGGTTGCCACCATGAGTAGCAAGTGAGAGGGCTTTTCTTTCTTTTAACTTGCTTCCTCCTACATCATTACTGGGCTGAATTAAAAAAAAAAGAAGTTCTTTTGAATAATAATAAATGGGATAATTTGCTTCAAGAAAAGCTAGTTCCACATAGGAGGCAGCTAAAGCTGCTCCATGGGAGCTTTATTTTTTTCATCAACAAATTTTCATAATGCAAATTCTAAAAGCAAACAGCCATTTTAAAGAAAAGAGGAGCAACAAAATGTTGTGTTTGCTTGTCATTGCAGACCTTTTATACTTCAGTAACTTCACTCCTATGTGCAGTTTCTTGGCTGCAAGTACTGCTTGTCCAAAACATAGGTTTTTGGTCTCAGACTTGTTCAGTCTGAAACTCCTTTTCTTATTTTAGGTAAGCTTAATAAAGCAGTATATGTTTTTACTTATATTGCATGTATATTCTATATACGTGTTATAAATTACTTATGTAAGTATGTTGTTACTTAGATAGGTATGAAACTTAACCTATAACTTTTAAGTACAAGGGTTTTTCCATGGTTTACTATGCCATGTATTACTATATGTGTTACCACACTGATGTAGCTGGAGCAAGGCTTGGTTCTCAGACCTTAAGATGACCTTTGATTAGCTAATAAGTATTTTATAGTTTCAGGTGTTGGCAAAGTCAGAAGCAGACAAACATTGGGAAGTGTAACTTGACTTTGCAGATTTAAATTAGAATTTGCATATTGCCTTACGTGGAACTTGCCTTTGTTTCAAATAATTTCTGCATCTGGTTGTGTGGTGCAAGAGCACAGCCAAATGTTTTAAAGAGCTATCAAAAGCTATAGAACCATTTAAATTGGAGAGAGCCTCCCAGATGGTCAAGTCCAGCCATTAACCCAGAAGTGCCATGCCCACCACTAAACCATGTCCCTTAGTGCCACCTCTGAGTGTCTTTTAAATAAATAATAGCTGCTTGAGCTACTAGATGCTACCTCTGCTACACTGGGATTGTTACATTGAGAAGCTGTGATGTAACTTATAGTTAAAATAATCTCATTAGCAGGAGCACAAATCCCCTTAAACTAACTAAAGTAGTTGTACAGTGTTACTGCATTTCAAAATGTAACTTCTGATTCTTGTGCTGTGGCCTGTATAAGAGCTAAGAAGGTAACAAAAAATAATCTTGAAATTCTGGGAGCAGTTTTGAGATATTAATTAGAATTTAATAGGTGCCCAAGGATTTTATGCCACAAGACTCACTGAAAGTTAGTGGGTCTTGTGCTCTGCTTGCTGTTGCTCTGGTTTTTCAGAGTCAGGATTCTGCATGCATTTCTCAGGGGCCTGGCTCCTGAAAGCAGGACATTGTCTTTCTTCCCCCTACCCTCTGAAGTTACATTTCTGTTTCTTGTAAAGAAAAGGCTAAAAGCACAAAAGCAAGTAGAAAAGCTCAGAAATGCAAATATAAACAATTCTAAATCTTTTTTATGATTTAACAACAGTCTCACACTTCGTGCTTGGCCTGATGTGTGTCTTTTTCAGTGCCTGAAGCTGGTAATGGTCAAAGTCCTATTGCAAATTACACACCATGTTATACTTCAGTCAAGTCAGATGCAAGGATGGCTCTAAGAAAGGCCCCGTAATCTGTGACTGTAGGACATAACTGGCTTTCTGTATGTTAAATCCCTTTCTTAGTACTTTTATCAACTGCACCCAGCTTTCCACAGTCATTATGGGTTACTCAGAACTGTCAGGGAAGCCCTTTTAATGCAGCCTCGATGTGATCTGCAGGTGTCAGGGAACAAGGTGTGGTTTGGAGATGGAATTCTGGAGCTTCCAGGCCAGCAGAAGCTGGAAGCTTTATGGGATGGCAGGGGAAGGGAGGGCTGCTGGCTCCTGGCAGAGAGAACATGCAGCACCAATACAGCAACCAGAAGTATTGACCTGACATGATGCTTCCCAGAATCAGGAATCTTAGAGGAACAAGCAATTTCAGGGCTGAAAGAGGCTCCAAGGGATCTCCTAACATCACAATGTATTCCCTGCAAGTGAATGCAGGAAAGGTAGATGGGAAGATGACTGAACAGAAGGAGTTTGTAGTACTTGCAGAGCCTACTTTGGAGTCTGAAAGGCCAAAAATACGATCACAACATCTAGCTGAGGACTGAAGATGTGATTTAGAAATGGAACAGTTTGTCAAACTGAAGCTAAAGATTGAAGTAAGTATGCTGTATAAAGGGTGGGACAACGACATTTTAATAAAACTGACTCTGATCAAGAGAGAATAAGCAACTGACAACATCCAGGGGAATTTTTCTGAGAGGAGAATGTCAGAAGAACTGCCAGAATTGTATAATTTTTCAGTCTTTTTTGTTAAAACATATAAATTAGTATCCAACATGAAAAAAAAAATTATCACAATACAAATAATTGAATCCTTGGCAAAATGAACATGAATTTTGATGCCATTCCACAATTATTTTTGACAAATGCTTTTAATTTGGCACAAACAATAGCAAGGAGGCTTTGTGGGTGTCATAATATGCAATCTAGACTTGAATGATTTATTTCAGTCATCATAAAGAGGGGACAATAGAGGAAGCATGACAAAAATATAGACAACAATGAGTAGGGCTGCACATAACTTTGGCTCTCCTATTTTTATAATAAATCTTTGTGGTTTGCTTAAAGCCTCAGCTTCCAGATTCATGTAGTAAATAATCTAAGATTTCATTACACAAAAGCTAGTTTCTAATTTCTGCAACTGCAAAAAGAAAAAAAAAAGCTTATATACAAAGCAAGAAGAGGAACCAAAATACATCATTTTTACGAGACAAAAAGTATAATCCACCTTTACTCTAAAAAAATCCAACGGCATAAAAACTTGATGCTGCTATTAGAGCTCAGGTCAGTATTTATAGCACGTTGGTTGCTCAGACAAACATTGCAAGGCCTTGTATCCCATCCTTTTTCTTTCCTTAGCAACATTCTCTCAGAGCCTGGAAAATAACATGCCTCTGCCCTCCGTTTTATGTGCTTTTTCCTTCAGCAGATGCTGCCAAGCCCAGCGTCTGATTTCAGTCCTGATCTGGAATAACTCCAGGGGCGTGCACGAAGCCATCTCTTTCCTCCCTCCTAAGGGGGTGGTGGCAGGGAGGAGACTCAAGACTATTGTTCTCCCTCCCGGTGTCCCTCCTGCAGCAGCAGCCAACATTGTTCCTTTTTATTTACTTCCCCCCTCTGTAAACCAGCAGGGCTCGAAGCAGAGGGATGCAGCTCTCATTAGAGTAATTAGGCTGATTTATGTGGGAGTGGCACAGTGAAGGAGAGCTTTCCCAATGCAGTGTTCCCCAGGGGAGGCTGGGCACTCCCCCAGCTGCTGGCAGTGCAGTGCTGGGCCTCCCTGCGGGCTCGGACTGGAGAGCTCCCTTCTCTTGGACCTTTCACATCCGTGAAAATGGACAAACACACACAATAAACGCTTTTTTCCTTCATGTGATATTCTTCACAAGTTGTACGTTCCATGTTAATATTAGAAGTCTAATTAAAGTAATAGAGGAGAGGGATCCTTCCTTAGTGTTAACTAAGTGTATGTTTTGGCTTATAAAGGACCCTTCAGGCAAGTTTGCTGTGTCACTGGAGCAGCAAGAGCTGCTAGGTCTTTGTTCCTCCTGCTCTGTGGAAGTTTGGCATTACTCTTGTGAAAGGCTTATGTATGATGAGGTAGGAAATTTCCTTCTTCCTGGGAAAATGTTATGAATATCCTTTGTTCATCACATTTCCTTGGTATCTTCATGGCAAGATACAGTGTGTCCCTGGGAAGTCCTGCTGCACTTTGGAAGTCCCCTTTGAAATGTACATGGACCTATTTAAAAACACATTTAAGCTTTTAAAAATGTATTATACAAGCAAGCAAAAAATAAAATATCATTAGCAATTCTGCCTGTTGTGTTTCTGCCAGGCACCAAGATCAAACTTGCAAAATTTGCCAGCTGCCTGCACTTCCCAGTGCAATATTTATGGTCACCTTTATGAAAGAAATGTCCCCATCACTTGTCTTCACTAACAGGGTGGTATTTATAGTGCCTGAACAGCAATTAAATAATTTTGTAATCATCCCCCAAGTCTATAAGAGTGTATTTTATCCAGGAGCATTTTAATGGTGCTAAAGGCATGTTCAATAGCCTCTCACATTGCAAACTGAAAATCCTCAATGTACCCAAGGAACTGCCAGTAGAACCAAGCCAGAGAAGTGAAAGCAATAAAAGAATGAAGTGTATGTTATAAACTGACATGAAAAATCTTACTGCAATTGTAATCACCTCAAAATACCTCCTGCCACCCACAAGAAAAAAGCACATGGGCGTCATTTTCTGTCACCTTCACGTTGTCTCAAATTCTCTCAGTACACCTTCAACTGGAACATTTGCCTCTGCCTTTTGCATGCACAGAAAAGCAGTGCAAGCCCCAGTTTCATTCATCCCATTCCTTCATGCAAAGCCTCAGTGTATTTTTGGCTGCTGATTGATGATCCATGAGGAAATATACCCACCTTTTACAGGCTTGCGTTCCCAAAACTGAGTAAGAACATTCCTCTTCATTGTGTAAAAAAAGAAGTGGGGAGGGGAACCTCTGGGACCTTTACAGCTGGATGAAAAACTTGGTGGTTATTGATACCTCATTAGTCTGTGTTCACCACAAAACAGCATCTAAAAACATATCCAAACCACAGCTTTATTATCAGAGGTCACTGTTTTGATAGGTAAATATGCAACGTAGTTTTTTGTGCCTCCAGACACAGTGATTTCTCTGATGGATGTGGAGCATTCCCATGGGAGGAGCTCATGGTGTTGCTGTGTGCAAGGGCAATCTGTGGGGAAGAGACACAGCTGTAAAATGGAGAAATGGTTAAAACACTGTGCAGTGTGCCTCCCTCCTAAACAATCGTACTGGACTCGCTTTCCTTCTCAGAATTGCTGCCTTGGGGAGGTAACGAATTACCATTGCCATAAACTGTAATCAAGATCAGATGTGCAGAGGGAAAGGCCTTGCTCAAATATCAAAGGGGTCTTAAACTGCCAAAACAGAGCAAGAGAGAGAAATCCTGAGGGAATCAGAGATGTAATTTATGACTGACCTTCATTTTAACTGGGAAATCTGTGTTCTTGAATGGCAGTGCTCCCATGAATGCACATTCTATTTTGTTTCAGCTTATTGGGAATCTTTGTTGCAGCAGTATTGATGTAAGCTCCCAAACAAAGAGCCAGGAACAAGGCCTCATGTATGCATTCCAGAAACATTTTTCTGCACTGAACCCATCTCAGCAGTGACAGTGCCTGGCTTTGTCATCCCCTCTGCCACGGCACTGCCTTCCAGGGCTCGTTTCTTTGTGTTTGCATCATTGCTTGCCCAAATGACTCCACATTTTCTGCATTTTCATAACCCAATTGTATGGGAAATAAAGTGAAGTAACAACTCTTCAAGGGGGTTTTTGCTGCCACGGGAGCAGCTGATGCTTGGATGAGCTCTCAGTCATTCAGAGTCCAAGCAGTACAAGAGAAAATAGACATGTAAAGTCTTTGCAGTCAAATATAAAATCACAGTACCACAGTGCCTCAGCTTCCCATATGCTGCCTCCGTTTTTGAATTTCACAGGGTAATATTTGGGGCCCCACTATGCTTCAAAAGAGTTAGACTAAAATCTAGTTCCAAACTTGTCTTTGCAACAGACCCAAACTGCACACCAAACATTGGAGAAATTCAGATCCATATTTCCATCTGTATTCTGTATTTCGTGGCCCAATTCCAGCCATAGTTTAAAACAAAGATGCTTGGCTGTTGTCAGCTGAAGTACTGTACTGGGTTCCCCTGGCTTCCCATCAGATATGCTGTTTTAAAGTAAATACTCATTTACATCATCTCAGAGTTACACTCTGAATTCTTTTAAAATTCCAGTTAAACATTTTGATGCAAAAGCATATCTTCTAAATTATCACTTACACTGAACATGAATTACAAGCAACAGAAGTGCTTAAAAGGGACAGTGAAAACAGCAGATTGTCAGGAAAGCCTGTAGAGTTGTCCATTCTGAAGAAACGTCACCAAGGTGTTAGCTGTTTGTAAGTTACACTTCTTGTCTGATAATCAGAAAGAGAAATCTGTCACAAATGTCACAACTCCTTCACAGTTTCCCCTCTCGGCTTCCTCTGTGAACAGCTGTCAATATGTGTATGAAACTAACTTAAAAACCCCCAACAGATAGGTTTGATGGCTGATTTAAACAAAGTGATTTTTTAAACTGAGCTTTTTCAGGTAAACCTCCCTTTGAAGTTAATTGGATGGGAGTTATTTTTCATCACTGCAAGATGTTGTTCTGCCACACAAAATATGTCCATTTTCAGTAAATACGGAGATGTCTGCAACAAATTAACTTCAGAGTTTTGGAAACACAGATGGTATTTGTTGCACTTTCCCAAAGGGCTACATTTGCTCTAGAGAAGGCAGAGCTTTTAGCTATTCTGTTATTTTAGGAGTTTGTTCATCCCCATAATTTCCACTTCACTAAGAAGAGATAAAATCTGATTTGCCGTTTATCTGCTACCAAGCAGGCAGATTAAACAATTCATTTTGTCACTCGCGCGGTGTTCCTGCCGCCTTAGGCATTTAATTCTGAAACTCGGTGTGTCTGTAGGGTGAGCCATGGAGATTCTGTGCTCGACAGGGAGGTCTCAGCGTTCGGTCCATCCCGGGCAGGCAGAAATCCCCCGGCGCTGTCTCCGTGCGCTTCGGCCCGGCCCGGGCAGGTCTCCCGGACCGCCAGGAGGGGGCGGTCCTGGATTTGGGAAAATAAGCGTGAACCATTTCATAGCAGCCTTTGCTGGATGGAGCTCGCGTTTATGACCTTCTACATTTTTGGAATTTTTCACCCCTGTCATGTCGTAAGAAATTTAATTTAGGACACTCTGCCCACTTTAGGAGGGCAGAATTCCTGCGACCTTTAGACAGAACGGGCAATGGAAGGGCAGAGCGTGCAGCAGGACCTGCGTCCGTCCCGCCTAAACACGGGCATCCAAGGGAGAGGGCTGACTGGGAAGCCAGCTTGTCTTTGCTTCCCTCTAGAGTCGATGGATAGACCTGGCTCCTCCGAATAGCGATTCAGCACATAACAGCTGCCAAAAGCATCGCTCAGTTCACCATCCCCTGCTCCCAGGGGAAAAATAATCAGATTTTGCGGGCAATGAAATACAACATGCTTTTTGTAAATCCTTTATTGTGATGCTTAAGTCATTCAAAGTGAATACTGTGAAGTAAATTACTGCTTTTTCACTTACAATGTTAAAACACACAGAAGATGGCTTAAAGATGTAACTTGCCAGTGACAAGTTCTGTTAAGAGGAGAAATATTCTTGTGGCAGAACTGTCATTGATTGACTGGTAAAACATGCAAATGAATCCAGGGAGGAATTCAGACACCTCTCAAGTGACAAATTCTTACTGCAAGTAGATAAAATTCTTCTCTCCTGAATGACACATTTGACTGAACAGTGTTTATAATGAGCAAATGGTGAGTTTGGGATAAATATGAGGGCAGAACAGCAAACTGCTCCTGCTTGGCAGAGCAGCAGAACTTCCCTCTGCAGCCTGCAGATTCCTTTGCTGTCTGGGATTCCTCTGGCCTTCCTGATTTGACACTTTCCTTGCTATTTCTGGGATCAGGAAACACAGTTTTACAACTCTTACAACTCAGCTCCTGCATATGGCTTTAGGATCACCCTTGTCCACAATCCTAAAGGTGTTCAGCAGCTCAGTGAAATTGGTTTCTACTGCACAGAAACTTCTCCTGATGGGTGCCTACCTGCATGTGAAGGCACCTAAAATCCTTTCACAATCTGGTCCTTGCTTTGGCCACTAGCTGCTTCATTCCTCCAGCTGACTGATGACAGTGAAAAAGCAGGATTCAAATCAGGTTTAAACCTGCAGACAGGCTGACTGCAGTATCTTGTATTGCTCAATAGATGGTCTTTTTCCATAGGTCCAGGATTTTTTTTCATTTGAGATTTTTCTACCTGTTATGTCTTGTCTTTGTTATTTTTCCTACTGAACAAATAAAGAGAACAGCTCTACTAATTTAGAGTCATCTTTAGTGACATCCTCAAGGATGGCATCCCTCAAATCCTTAAGGCATAGATGCAATGCAGTAATCTGCATGGAGTGGAGAGAGAACAAGCTATCTCCAGAGCTGCTCCCAAAACCATCAACATCTCCGTCTTCCTCTCTGGGAAGTTACACAGCAGTGGCTGTGAGAATGGCTGCAGGAACACAGCCTGCAGGTTCCAGTCAGCAAGAACAGGGGCAGATCATCAGAAGAACACTGAGCCAGCTCAGAAATACTGTGTTAGTGGAGCCTACACTATAGATTTGGCTACAAGCACCTTTGGGGGATCACACCAGAGGGCAGGAACTCATGGGCAAAGGGCCACTGCACAGAAGCAAGCATTCTGGACTCACATGCATATCCCAACTTGCACAGGATATTCCAGACTTGCTGCATCTGTCCTCTGGCTACCAAGATGGTGAGTACATGGTTCCACATGGTTGCTCTCAAGGCCTCTTGAGCATTTGCACAGCAGCCTGCTTGTAGGTTCAGACTTTCTTCCTACAGGCAGCTGTAGGACTTTCTTCCTACAGCTCCAGGGGGAAGGGGGGTTCTCGTGCTAGCCTTGATTCCATTGCTTCTTTGCAATGATTGATGTTCACACAATGCTTAGCACTGCTGCCCTTTGTGGAGATGGAAATTGCAAACCATTGTTCACTTGCCAGAAAGGTCTTCCTTCATACAGCATGTGACCCACAGTAGCACATACAGACACAAACTTTCCTCCCAAGGCAGCTGGCAGGCAGTGCTACATCCTCATCCTGTTGTCACTGACCCGTCCAGTGGTATCTTGCACTTGTGAAACACCTTTACAGATGTTTGCAGCTAAGCCACAATCTCCCACCTCTGCTGTATCTCTCCTGCAGCACTGGATGGCTCTTGTGATGTGTTGATCAGCAGTGTGTGGTGTATCAGGTAACAGAGCTCAGCAGAAAGGGGCTGTGCGTGCTTCGACCCCAGGCAGCTCCCACAGCTCCCAGCTGTTGCACACGGATTCCCTGCCACGGGACCAAAGGCATCCCCTGTGCCAAGGCCTCATTCTTGTGGTGGCAGATCTCATTGTGTCCTACTGCAGGATGAACTGAAGCACTGCTGGTGTAGATGTGACCCTTGAGGTGGGTGCTTTCCTGTCTGATACCTTGTGGTTAAGGTAAGTGTGTGATTGCCACCAGAGGCAAGAAAGCAGCACTTGGGCAAAATGACAATGGGAATTCAAAGAGGAAGTGGTCAGTATTTGCTCATAACCTCTGCAGAGCTTATTTTCTCTTTGTTGCCTGTATCAGGAAAATCTATTACAGTAGTTAGGAGAGGGAAATATTTATTTCTGTTTCTAAGCATGTGAATCACACTGCCTGCTGGCAAAAGCTGCCCAGCATATTGTGTTCAGTGATGTGTAGAGCCTGCAACTGTACACTGCACAAGGAGCAAAATGTGTGGCAGTACAGGAACCTGGGAAAGGGCTTAGCAGGACAGGAACCTGGGCTAGCTAAGCCCCAACTAGATCCTGCTTTGGGTAAGCCTTTGTTTTCTTTTTTAAAAAGGGAAATTACACCTGTGTTTCATTTCCTTTTTTACAAGTGAGAAGTTTGGTGTTTTGAGGATGTGGCCAACTTCTGATGGATAATGTTTTG
Source organism: Hypocryptadius cinnamomeus (assembly GCA_013400635.1). Taxonomy (NCBI): domain Eukaryota; kingdom Metazoa; phylum Chordata; class Aves; order Passeriformes; family Zosteropidae; genus Hypocryptadius; species Hypocryptadius cinnamomeus. The sequence continues at coordinate 44,077 of VYZP01013051.1, forward strand.
ATGATGAGTGCAACCATTTGGGAACATATAGAGATGGATAGAGAGAGGGGGATGTGTCTTCCAGTGGCAGGTATGGTGTCATGCCCTACTCCTTTCCAGGGAAGCAGGGGAATGTGGGTCTGAACAGAACAAAAATTGGCTTCAGTGACATATCAGGACTGCCCATGTTTCCTGGCTGGTTATGAAAGCTCTTGTAGCTTATGTGTAGCCACACTGAAATAGCATTTGATGGAGCTCCTGCCTGTTCATGTCAAATGAACAGATAAATGTCAGCTCATGACAAGGATGAGTCTTTAATTTACTTTTTAACTTTGAAGCTAGTGGAAAAGACTTTTAAAGGATATTGGCAATTATCAAATTTCTGTTAAAAGCATTTTACTTCTAAAGCAGCATCTCTAAAGAAGCACTAATTTAAAGGAAGAGGGTTTTTTTTTTCTTTTCTCCTGGTCACTTCTGAGCATTTATAGTATTCTTTCAACTCCCACTGTTTCCCCCTTTAACTTTATTTTTACTTTTTTTGTTCCTGTGGTACGAGTCCGTGATGGTAAGTATAGAACATAGCTATGGGAATCTAAGTTCACAGGGAATGCCAAATCAATTTCATATTTCACACTGAAGTCCTCCTTTAGCACTTCCTTGCCAATGTTTTACAGCTATAAACCAGCCAGTCTCCACACCACAATAATCTCATCATATACCCTTAGGAATACTTTTGCCTGGTGACCATAAGATAAAACCTTCCTTGCATGAACCTTGATATATATTGCCACAGATCTAGAAAGGATAAGAAACTTCCCAAATTCTCATTTGAAAAATTCCTTTTTCTGCTTGTCTGTAAAGATCAAGTACACAAAAGCATGAGACCCTAGCTTCCAGCATTTAGAGGACCCAGGGAAGTTTTGGATGCCAGAAATCTTACACCAAGGTGGAGCTACTACCTTTGCAATTACTTTCTATTCCCATAAGGTACCTTCAGCTTTGTCCTTTCAGGGGAAAAAGCCTCTCTTGGTCCTTCTTCCTAGAGATTGTTCCAGAGAGAAAGAATGTTTACACCTGTCTCTGACAAGTCTTCAAATCTGGTGGTTGAAAATGTGGAAGGAGCAGCTACCAGCACCACTATCATCCGATGGTCACAGCAGAGCAGCTTCCAGCCCTGAGCATTGGCAGGCAGTAGAGGAACAGAGGGAAGTTGTTACAGTAGAGGCCAGAAGTACCCAGTCTTATTTGCTGGGGCAGAGAGGACTCTCCAGCTCACTGCTTGGGTGGCAGGACAACCTTAGTGGGAGAGGTCCAAGAAAAGGAAGCAAACCCTGGGAGAAATTATAATGCCTCAGCCCAACAGACCAAACACAAAAAGCCTGTTTATGGCCTGAGTTTATGGGCACTTGAGCATCATTTGTATCCAAACTTCTATTACCACACTTGTCCAGAGATACAGCCCCCTTGCCAAACTGAGTAGCTCCATGCTTTCTTCACACCTAAGACAGCAGCAACTGTGGCAACTTTCATTTCAACCCACACAGGTCTGTGTAACAGCCTAGATGCTGGGGCTCTTGCTCTGGAAATAAGCCACCACTTTAACTTCCTTCTCAACTGAAAAAACTAAGTCAACAGTTCCAATGACTGTGGGTCAGTAGGCTACAAAATTAGGTGGGAAGGGAACAAAGTCCATCTCTTTCTGAAACTACATCAGTGCAAGGCCAAGAGTGATGTGGCTGGGAGGAGAGGAAATGTAATGGAGCCATTCTGTAGTCCACAAATCAGGAATTTAGCTAAATGTAATCTCAAAGCAAAAGAGGCGTGGTCGTCACTGAAGTGGCAGTGTAATCTCGAGGCAAAAGAGGTATGGGAACTAGTCCCACAAGAATATATAAAGTCTTCAGCAACCAGAGTTCACCAGCTGCTGACCTGAGTTCATTTTTCACTGACTGCAACCCCCTCCTGTTGCTTGTGCGCTCTGCTCACAGCCCACTGTAACCATTTCAAGAACAGTTAATGAAAATTTTCAGGTTAAGCAAAGGCTGAGGCCAGATGTAAAATGAGCAAATATATTTTCTAGTTAACATCAATCTTCACTTGCAACTCTCAAATCTTAAAAATAAAATTCCTGAGAACACATCTCCAAAAAAAACATAATTAAGGAGGAAAAATCTAAATGGCTTGTTATGGGGCTTGTTATGCACTGTTGTATCTCTGGAATTTGGATGGTGTATTTCTTGCAAAAACATACTTACTTTCTCAATGAGAAATCCTCTCCCAACCTGTACATCTGCAGCAGCAACATTCTTGAGCTGCTCCATTCGTTCTCATTCATGTGCTACTGATGAGTATGGAAAAGAGAAAAGGAGGCATGACAGACTTACATCTTTTTTAGTCCCTGTCTGACTACATTAAACTATGAACCCTGCCAGACCTTATTCTTCCTGGGAGCCTCAGGGTAATTCTGAAGGACTTTACAGTCCTCTCTCTGAAATTCTGCAATCATTTATGTTTTATTTTCTTTTAAAAACAGCGAGTGGGAAATGAGTTGTCCTGTTCTGATTTCATCCTGCCTGTTATTTCTGAGGGAGGAGACCCCATTCTGAGGGAGGGGTGTGCAAAGTGAGAGCTCTGAAACTGCCACTGCCTCTAATGGAGTGGAAGTACTGAGATCCAGGGAACCCTTGGAACATGCAGAATGCTCTCTTTGAGGGTATTTTATGCAACATTTAGTGCTCATTGTGCTCAGAACAACAAGTCTGCTTTTCAAACACAGGCTTCTGAAGTACAAGGTTTACAGGTAATGCAGTAGTAACACTGCCTGCCTGTTACTTGCCCTGAAATTCTCAATTGCAGTGAGCATGTGTCTTGAAAAATTCATTCTAGCTGAGACTGGGGAGTCAGATATGAGATGTGTTGCTCCAGTGGTGTGAGTCAGAGGCTCTCTTATTCTTTATCTGTGTCAGTGGGAGCACAGACAATGAAAGCTGTATCTATGACAGTTCCCTTATTGAAGTGCCAGGCTTATTGTGCTGCCTGTAAAGTCATAGGAAAGAACCTCTCCAGGTTTCTTTTCCTTTCCCTTTATTTATTTTTTTTAATATAGACATGTTTGAACCAAGGCATTCCTGCTTCCCGTTGCTGCCAGCTCCTGAGCACAAGATTCAATGTTTTTCTTTTACTTGCTATAAAATGCTTAATCAAAGCCTTCCATGCTCTGGTATAGCTGTTTCATTATTCAGTAATCTAAAAATATGAATTACTGAACTTCAGCCTTGGCAGATAAGTGAAATTGGAATGAACTTTCAGCTCTTTGGTTTCAGAAGGTGAGTAAATCTCTGGTGGAGTTTGCACACATGGTTGGAATAGCTCCCCTCGTTTACCCTGGCACAGCTCCACCAACTGCTGCTGCACTGCCCCGATTCACACTTCCAGCAGCAGGGAGTTAGAAACTCAGGGGCCTAAGACAGCTGTAACTTTTTCAAATTACTTGTCCAGCTTACCTTTTAAAACAGAAAATTTAAAATCATACGTGAAGAGAATGGTTATTTTTGTCCTTGGCTGTTAGGGATGACTTGACTAGAGAGAGAGAGGAAGGAGCTGTAAGTGGCGCACTGAAGCTGACCCTGGAAGAAGAAATTAGATAACAGTACAAATATCCTTTGCTTCTTGAACCATGTCACACACAGCATTTCTCATCCCTTTTACATAATGCCCTGGCAATAAGGAGTTCCTTTTAACCTGGTTTCCCTAGGAAATGTTGCATGTATGTTCACACTATCTGCCCATGATGTCTCTTCAGCCTTCATCCTGTCTCCTGCCACTTGTCCACTTCCTGGCGTGTGACAGAGAAAGTCCAAAAGTGAAAACTGGCAGCTTGTCTGGGAGAGATGAATGCCTGGCTTCCCCAGCTGGGCAAGGGAACAGCACCCACTGGAGAGGGGCTCCATCAGGTGTAGCTGCACCAGTCTGCCAGAGGGGATGCCCAGGCCCTTGGAGACATCACAGGAAGGAGCAATGGCACTGGGGTGCAGGAAGGAACTGGGAGGTTAGGAGGATGTGGAAGAGAAATCCATAGGAAACCAGCTTCTGTGAGCTTCACTGCACACAGCAGTGGAGCTGACAACAGACCGGTGCTAAACTAAAGAAAATCCCTTAAACAGGCAGATGTGCTCTTTCCAAAGTATCTGCTGGTTAAAAAAATGAAGCCAGTTAAAATTAAGCTTCCATGTTAGAGCAACCAGCAGTACAGCTCACCCTGATTTACCAGTCTGTTTAACTACAGTCAGCAATGTAAAGCTGGCATTTTATAATTTAGGATGGTTGATTCAAGTGTTGTTTGACATACTGTCTGCTTTTAAAAACCAGGGAACACGAAAGTGTCTGCTCGCCTTTGGAAAAGGAAATAAATATTAACTTATCTGCACAATGTGTGAGCAGATCTAGCCCTGTTGCAGGAAACTCATTAATCTCACATGGAAAATAAATAAACCAGGAGAGAAAAGGATGGGTGGGATTTCAACTTCCTCTATTTCCGTAAATCGTTATTTTATACGAACAAGAGCACGCCAAAGGTTTTAAAGAGGAAAATTACTGCAAAGGACAAATAACTTCATTGAATCTTTTAAAAGCTTTGCAGTAGTGGGATAATTTAGGGTGGCATTGGGAAAACTCACCTGTTAAATACTGCCTGATAGTTCCTGCTATTAGACCACATTTTCCATTGCTGATGCTATTGTCAGTCTTCAGCCACCAGGGCTCACATTTTCCATGGCAGGTGTCTGCCTAAGGCTGGATACGTGTGATGCATGTGTGCTTGTACCAAGAATTGTCTCAGACTCTATATAAAAATTTCAGCCAAAATGCTTTTGCTCTTCAACAAGTATAAGTTTCCCTCACATTGAGAAGAATGGCAGCCTAATCTTTAGACAGTCCCAAAGGCCTCATACTTTGGAGGAAAAGCATTACATTTGGCAGGAGTGCTTTAGCCACCCTGGAAATCCAACTCAGCCTGGACGAATTATGAGCCTTAGCAAGATCAGTTTTGTCTTGATAGAGTTTCATAGCTTGGTGTTTCAAAGATCCTGCCTTCAGTGATTCTGTACTAGTCTGGGGCTGACATAGGTGGTGTTTCTCAGCAAGTTTCTCATTTACTACTTTGGACCCCGTTGCTGCTATGGGGAAACCCAGAAGAAATAATCACCCAAGAGAGGAACAGGCTGGAGAGGGAGAGGTGCCTGGACAGAGAGCATGGGGCAAGGGAAGAAGGTTGGGATGAGAAGCCAAAGAGGGTGATATAGCACAGCTGGTGCAAGATAGGAATGTAGCAAAAGAGATGCTGGATGGAAGAAAGTGATCAGAGGGTCTGTGGCCACTATACCCACAGTCAATGACCAACACGTGTGCCACAGGATAAGACAGAGGTAGTTTTCTTTGCTGACAGGGATCAGCTGACAGAATCTCACAGGAACACTGACAGAGCATTTAGAATAACACAGTTTTGAGGGTCACAGAAAGCATGGCTCAAGCTCAGTTTCAGTCATGGAAGAGTTGGACTTTCAAGGTATAGCCATATTAAAAAAAGAAATTGGGAAATGGGTGACTGGCCCTTTTCTTCCATAAAAATATGACTCTGCACCTGAAAACAGCCACTTGGTCAGTAGTGCTCTTGCTCCTTCATGACAGGTGGGACATTGTTGCTCAATGCCTTGGAAATTCAAATACTCACTGAGATGCCTTTAATATAGCTTTAAATGTTGGCCTTTCCCAAAGACAGACGTCTATGACCAGAGTTGCCAGCGCTTCCACAATCATCCATGCATTCATCATACATCTCCAGCATTCTAGATCTGCTCTCACATCATTTGTAAAATTAGAAAGAGGAAAAACAGAGTGTGCACTGAGTGACCACCAGTTCTCTCGCTGAGCCCAGTGGTTTATCCTCTGATCACGAAAGCAGTTTAAAACTGAGTCATTTTTATGGCATTCACTGCCAAGAGGCACCTGTTCCTTCAGATTAAACCACATTCTTTAGTAATCTGTGATTGTCAATAGTAGTAATTTCTGACTCAAAATATTGCTATTAATACTCTTTTTTCAGGTTTTATGAAAGCCAGATCAGTATGTGCTAAGGACCCCAAAAACCATTCATCACAATCCAGAACTGTATTTCTATAAACATGTAAAGCTTATAAAAGCAGGTTTAGAATACCTATGAGAAGCAGAGAACTTTTAATTTAGGCTAAGAACTAGTGAGAATGCCAATTTACAGTCATAGGATGGGTGTGCCACTGATTCAGACAAATGTCTTCCTGATATGAATACAGGCTGCAAAAGCAAATGAACGCCAAGTGTGAAAGAGACACAGCCAGCCTTAGGGGAGTGCAGGAACATCTGCAATCAAATTAAAATAGCAAATAGCATATGACCACAGCAGAGTTTTTTACGGTATTTGGCAGAGCAGGCAGGGGGCAGTTGAAATGCTGGTTTGGATGGCAAATAAACAAAATTCAAATTTGAATTCATACACTTCTGTTGTTTAGTTGGGAGGCAGGAATTAAATTTCAGGGATGCAGCTTGGGGGACATTGGGACAGCACTGGGTGGAAAGGAAAGGAGGGCACAAGTCATAAATAATGGTTCATCTCTGCTTTCACACTGGACAAAGCAATGGCAATGGTACAATACTCTATACACCAAGTGTCTGTACTGTGATTCCTCCATTTTCTATCCATACAGAATTTTGATGGAAGCTTTTGTAGTGGTTTGGGTGCTGACAGATATTGCTCTCTCCCCTGAATAGATTCCCTGACACCTAATAAGAACTGAGCTCTTGTAGTTTTTCAGTGTGGAGTCACCAATTTTGATTTCTTTCTTCTCTCAGCTGCCTGTTTTCACAAAATTAAACTCACCTCTGAGTAAATTCAAATATGTTTGAGACCTGAGTAAATTCTAATTCAAACTTGGTAACAAATCCAATAATTATTGGGGAGACATGAACATCTAAACCTTGACTCCTTAGAAACTAAGCAGAAAAGGAAAAAAATAAAACAAGCAGAGAAAAAAAAAAGGAAAGAAAAGAAACTAAAGAAACTCAACATTAAAAGATCTCTTAATATTTTGTATGTACTGAGAATATGAATTGGGTTAACCCAAGCACATCAAAGGCTAGAAGTCATTAGGAAACCTTCAGATGTCTGTGAAATCCTCCTCCACACAGCTATTTCAAAAGCTTCAGCACAGTGGAGGTTCTGCAGCTGCAAGTGCAGCCCTTACACACAGTCCTGTGCCCCGCATTTGTTTCCTGCATGCTGATGGGAGTGGAACTGCAAGAAGGAGTTTTGAAGTCTGAAGTGCTGTGAACAGTGAATCATGGCTTCAATGGATCATCTGTCTGAAAGCCCTGTCTCAGCAATTTGTAACTGTTTCTGACACCAGTGGATCATTATGAGCTTCTACTGCAATGAAAGCTACCTCCCCAAAATACCACACCAGTCAGCCTAAACTCGCATGCTTGGATTTTGCAAAAAGGAGTCCTCTCCTTCATGCTTGGATACACAGCATGAGCATGCAATATTCTCTGGATGTAGTCTAAACTAGGTGATATGGCTTCATTTACTGTTCTGGGGCAGGGAAGATTTTAAATTTACTTACATAGCCAGTTATATAGGACTACATTGGAATTAAGTTTTCTGCCTTTAATTTAGATATTAAGAAATTAACTGAAATGAACTATACTTGTTTTTGATCTCTATCTCGAGGATCTCTGTGAACAATACATGATAGATGCACTGTGCTGAGACCCACAACAGAAGAACTGGAACTTTTACTCAGGGGTGTATAACTCTTTGATTCAGGCATAAATGTTTTCTTATTTATTAAAAGTTGGCCAGGGGAAATCAAGAATTCTGGAGAAGAAATTATACATGTTTCTGATCATCTTGATATATGCCTGAGGAAGAAACTACTATTCCCCAAACAAAAAGGGGTAATTAAAAGTTATGCTTTGTGACTCCAGAATTTGAGAATAAAAAACATATGGTGTCTAATTAATGTCTATGTAAGTCCTTTCATGTCTTTTCTCAGGAGTAAGATATTTATAGCCACATAGAAAAACAAGAAAAAGACCTAAGGGAACACAAACAAAATCCCACCACCCACCACCTTAACTGCAGCATCTGCAAGCCAGCAATCATGGAATACTTGATGAAGTGCTTAAGGCTAGAAAGGCTGATAATTTCTTTTAAGTTCACAGTGCTGCACATTAAAGAGACATTGCCAACCTGATTCTGAAAGGAAATAACATTACATATCACAAACAGGCTGGGTAGTTTTTTTTTTAATAGAAGAGTCCTTTTCATCACCCTTTGCTGGTGTCTAGAAAGACAAAACAGGTTTAGTAAGCAGCATACTTGGTCCACAAGTTTTCCCTCAATATTTTTGCATTTTATTTGTGTATTTAGTAACACTGCAGTTCTGATGCTGTGTCTGGAGAGTGCTCCAGAGAGAATATTGGTTCTGAGCTCCCGCTTCATCAGTGGGCAAAAAGCTGGAACTCCCCAGGACAGTACCTTACATAGAATGTACTAAAGGCCACCTGCACACCGTGACACAGACTGCACACAAAGTGCTGACACATGTACAGCGTAAATAACCTGGAACCAGACAGTCCCACCTCTCTCTCTCTGCTCTGTTCAGTGGTAGAAACTACCACATTATTTGCTGCAAGATTATTACTATTAAGGTATTTCCAGAACTACACATGAATCATCAAGTTGAAGAAAAGTCAATCACTTACTTTGTCTACTTTCCAGATATTTTTTATAAAACCAAATCATATTTTCTGGTGCAGAAGCCTTTTAGAGAGGGACTATAATGTTTCTTATAAAACAGCATATGTGTAGTCCTGTGCTTATCCTAACATAATTGCTTCCAGGAGTTTGTCTGCAAAAATGTCCTTGAACCCTTTTTGTTGGCCTTTCTCATTCTAAAAGGCAGTGAAATGGTAATGCCAGCATGTTCCATCTGCCTGCATTCACTAGTTCAAATTAATTTCCCTGTTTTTCTTACTTCCTATAATTTTTTCTCAGCACCTGCTGTGAGGAGAAAGACTGTGAGCTGCCAAACAGGTAGAACACATGAATGGATCTGTATTCAGAAAAAAAAATACATTCCAACAGTATTAATATTACACAATCAACCACTTAAACTTGACAAAGCTAATTTTGTAATTCTAACTTTTAGCACAGTTTTTCACTTATAACACTGCATATTTCTTTTTTGGGCCTGGTGTGAGTATGACACAATTTCTGAACCAAAAGTATCTGTTGTCTGCCAGACCCTTGTTCCCATTGTTGCAGAAGATGGAAAATGAATGGTGAATGATGCCACAGGCAACTGCATGAAGAAATAGGATTGCTTTACAATCATGGTATTAGAACTCTGTCACTGGGGGAATGGAGTCTACTTCTGCAAGAAGGTTTCAGCAGACGAGTTCTTATTGTGCTACTCCTTAGCTTCATATCCTTTGTTTTGGGTGCTGACTTCATAACCTAGGATTTCATTTGTAGACATGCTGAAGATAACTATAGCTGAGGATACAGAAACTGCTTTAAACATACAAAGTAATGTACAGCATTAGGTATTACCAGGAAAAAGATCATAAAAATCACAAACTGAAATTAGGGGATATTTTTAATCTAGTTTAGTATGTAGGTTTTACAATGTAATGCTGTAACCGCTACAGAAATTGGAAAAGAAGTGTTATCCACATCTGTTCATCCCCACACCCATCTGATGCTGCAGGGCTGGATGCCCACGATGTGGTAAAAGGCTACTGAATACAAAGGTGCCACTTCAACAGCACTGCTCAGCACTCTCCTGAGCTGCAGCCACCAGTGCCTGAGCCAGCTCTCCTGGCAGGACAGGTGCCATCCATGGCATGCCCTGGTAAGGTCTCATGAGGGACACTGTCAGATTTCCAGCTGAAACAAAACACCAACACCATTCCAATCACTATGTTAAAAATGATTGTCAAGAGAATGAAAGAAATGTAGCTGACTTCAGCTCAGAGCAACCGCTGGTACCATCTTACCAGGGTTAGATCAGTCCATGGATGAAGCCTTCAGTCAACCTTTCTAAAAGAGAATCAATGGTAACTGAGGTATTACTCTGTGGTAAACATTTTCAGTGGACTGTGTGCAATAAAACCACCCCTAGAGCTCCAGGGAGTCATTCCTACAGTGGTCTGTGCTAACACCAGCCTTATTAAACATATTTGGTCATCACATAGAAAATGCCACATAGACTCTTAAATGCTGATGGAACCTGGTTGATCTTAAGTGATAGCAGATTGGCTCCACCCAAATGATGTTGCTGCAGAGAGAAATGAAGATCAGCACCATGCATGGGCCTGTGTGCCATCTGTGTGGCATTACAACCTTCTGCACACAGAGACCTGGAGACAGCTGGAGTTTTCATTAAACACAACCCCGAGAAACAGGATCAACCTACCTTGAACACCCACAGTTATGCCCATACACCTTGGTCAGAGGAGGAAGATCAGGAGCTATTTCCAAAAGAAGTGCAAGGATCTATTCAAGAAAGCTGCTAAGTACAAAAATCATTATCTGCTATTCATTTGATGAATACTAGAATACATTTCATCTACAGCAGATTTCACCATTTTCATCTTGCCATAATTAATATGATTGATAGTTTAAAATCATTAAAAGCCATTTTGTTACTTGAGATAGCCGGACCCTCTGCTCCTGTTGTCTGGAGTCAGAATGCAGCCAACAGCCTGATCACCAAGTGGTGGCAAGCGGAAAGCAAATTTTCTAATTGCATTAGAAAATCTAGAGGGTCCACCCTGGGAAAGATGCACACACAGCATGTGACATTCTTGACTTGCCCTGCCTGCAGTGTCGCTTCCAGGAATGCCCACAGTCAGCAAACCTACCCACCATGGGCTCCCACATCCCTGCTAGAGCCAGTTGAATGGGCATGGCGTGGTCCCCTCTGGCAGTGGCCAGTTCAGCATGCAAGTAGTGCAAGGGTGGGTCCTGTGTCCAAACAAGGCAGCTGTTCATGTCTTGGGCTTCCTCATGTCTTCTCAGAGTGTACGCTTACAGGTCATTGACAAGTAGATGATAATTCAGCTACTTTTTGTTTTGTTGCAATTGTTGCCTTATTTGTTTCATTCCCCAATACTCATTAAAAACAAGTCCTTGTATTCAAACTCCAAGCCAAGCCAAGCCTTTATTCCACGTCTCCTTGCCCAGTTTTTCCGAATTCCTTCCTGACTCTTTGTCCTGGCTCTCCCTCATCTGGGACTGTTCACTATGTCCACTTGCCAAAGCCACTCACATCCACTAGTTTCCAGGCCCATTGTCTTTCCTGGGACTGCATTCTCAGAACATCTCCCCTCTTCATAGCAACTTCTCTATCAGTTTCCTTTTCTTGTGCCTCAGTTCTTGAGCAGTTTTTTCTGCCCCATCTTGCATTCACCTCTTCAGCCTACAATATTCTTCTGGATCTTCAGTCTCTGCCAAACGTCATTTTCTCTAATGGCTTCACAACGTTACTGTATTAATTACAGTACTCCTGTCCTGCCAATCCTGAGTTTTTGCCCTCTCTGCAAGTCCCAGATTTCACCCTACATACTCCTACTTCCAGTTCAGCCTGCTGGTTTTCCACAGGAAGGCCTCAGATCTGTCTCTTGCACTGCTTGCTTCTGAGTCAGGCAGGTTCTTCCTTCACATTGCCTAGATGCCAACAGAGAGGTCACTGAAAGTGCAGGAAAGTGTCCCTGCTCTCCATTTGTTGCTTGGGTCCAGCTCAGCATGTGGCAGCTGGAAACAACCATTATTGGGAAATTCTGTCTCCATCATATAATCCTGGGCTGCACCATGTGTAGTGGCTTTGTACTGAGAGTGCATGCCCAGGCCAGGAGCTGAGAGGGGCTGGAGAGCCTTATTTGAACTGAGGGAATGATGCACAAACAGGACTGTAACTGTGAGAGTCAAAAGCTTGCTCTGGGACAAACTTAACCCTTAAGCAGTAGCAAGTCTCTCCATAAATTGGGATCTGAAATATCCTAAAATTTGGGCAAATGAGAGTAGATTTTCTTTGGGGCATGAAAAAGCATCTGACAAAGGCCTCCTTTGCTCAACTTCAAAACAAACTTTCTCCATAAAAAGGTTTTGGGTTTTGGTTTTTTTTTTCCCCCCCATTGAAAGCCAATATACCCTTCCTAAATTTAATTTCAGAAATTACTAAACCTTTTGGTTGATATTTCCCCAGGCAAGAAAAATACCCACGTGATGCAGACAACCAGTATCGACTTTTCAAGTGTGAATCAGAGTAGCCTGGCACAAACAGCTGAAAGCTGGATCCTGCACTGGAAATGTCAAACCCTGTGTAACAGGCTGTATGGGCTCTTTAAAAACTCAGCAGAGCAGCTCACCCTACCTTGTGCATGTGTTGGGAATCAGATGAAGGGCTGATTCCCATCAAGCAGATTTAAATAGGTTTCCAGCTTAGGGAGAGAAATGGATGTTTGTCTCTTAGGGGAGCTGTTCCTCCCTCCCATCCCTCCCTTATATGTGCACATACATACACCACAAAAAAAAAGAGTGGAATGGGGATAAAGGTATTCTCCAGGCAGGAAAGACCAATCCCCTGTAGAGACAGAGCAGCATTTCTGGCAGATCTGGACAGTACTAGAGTTTAAGTGAGTTGAAAATAAAAGACTTATAATCAGATTTTGCACTAGGTTGGCTGGCTTGCACTGGCAGGCAACAAGCACAGCCAGCCTGCTTACAATTCACTCTAGATGAGATAAGCAAAAATAGAAACCAAAGAGCCACAATCTGTTATCCAGCCTAGGGAGGTAAAAATATTTACTTGAGAAGACCACCACTCTCACACAAAGTGACAGCTCTAAGTTGCAGCTACTTGCCTTTCTCTCCATTACATTCAGAAAGCACTAATCTTCCACTTGCAGAAAGAGTAGAGCTCACAATTCAGCCTTCTCCAGAGCAGGCAGAGAGGAGTGTGAGCACAGAGGAGTGTGGCATTTACCAGCTCTGGTCAGACTCATGGTCCCTATTTCTGCTGATCCCGAGTGGCTTATGGTCCTGTTAGTCTAAATCGCCTTTCACAGGCAGGAGCTTGTTCCCAAGCATAGAGGAGGAGTTCTAGGAAGGCTGAGAAGCAACGACTGCTTCACGATCTTCCCAGGATGGAAGAAAGGTTTGCCAGTGGATTTATCCAGAAAACACATTTCTTTCTGGATGTGAGCTTTGCTGCAGCCTGAACTCAAAGCATCTCCGCTTCTACTTAGGAAGAGGTAAATCTGAGACCAATCTCACTACTGCCTGCAAGGAATTCACCTGTGCTTGAGTCACTCGGAGAAAATGAATGAGCACAGATCTAAAGTATCTGGCACTTACCAGGCAGCTTCAAATCTTATGCTGTTGAGGCACTTTGGTGAAGACTAAGAGCAGTATAGGTGGGTGCAATCCTGATATTCAGGGTAGGTTTTACCATACCTTGTTAGGTGCAGGAAAGGTGTAGATCTTGCTTGGTCCTGGAGAAAAAATTGATATTAAATTCGGGTGTCTTTCCTGATATCTGGAAGAGAACGTGGCTCTCAGTTTTTGTCACATAAGTCTAGTAAAGGGTAGTTTAACTATCTGATAGAGAACAAGTATGCTTAATAATGACTGGTAATAGCTGCATAGATAATGAGCATCTTTCATCTTACATTACTTATCAGTAATAGATACTTATTTTTCAGTCTAGAAAATTCTCTCTAAATGCACAAGTAAATGCACAAGTGCTGGTGGTGCATCTCAGGCACTGTGGCTCCTCTTCTGATATTCCCCAATTTGCAGCCACAGACATAGCAATGTCTGTGAACTGGGAGGGCGAGGTTCGCTCCACAGCAACCCTCTTTCCCTCTGGAATAGACTGTTTGCCAGAAGCACTCAGCATCATGAGTGCTTGCCCCATGAGAGAATTTTAAACTCAAAACATGCCACAAGTGTATGCTAATTTATGAAAAATTGCATCTGGCTCCCTCATCTTTATTAGTTAATGTGCTTTTGTGTGACTGCAGTTGCATATTTACTGTTAGCCTTGGTGTCATATCTGTACCTGAGCAGTGGCCTCTTTTCTAATGCATTTCCTAAAAGTTTGGCTCAGTTCTTCAGCTGTACATGATGATAATTTAGGACATACTAAAAGGAGATCTGTTTTCTGTTCAGTTCCATGTGCTGCCCAAAGGGAATGGAGCAGCAAACTCTGCTCCCTGCCTTAGCGCTGGGGAGGTTTAGACAGGGCTTTGTGGAGAAAATGTAGGCAAATGAGATCAGGCAATCAGATAGCAAATTAAAATTAAATTATAACTGTTTATCTCACTATATCCTATTTTTCTTCATACTTCTTCTGCCTGCCATTCAAAAACACAGTGGACCCCACTTCCCAGCTTCTGACTTTGATCCCTGAGCATCAGTCTTCTCTTTAGTCTGCGAGGAGAAGACTAAAATGCAGATGCAGGATCACACTCATGGAACAGCACATTCTTGGCTTGCAGCCACATCCAAACTCATTAATAGTAGTAGTTTTCTGTAACTGCCAGGAAAGATAAAGAAAGCAGTGACATTTTAACTATCTTGTGATGCAAACAGTTCACCCTCCCAGGAGTTCAGCAAAGTAAAGTGGAAGCTTAATTAGGGATGATACATTCTAAACTTTGTACTCATTATGTCTTTAATTCTTTCACAACTCCTCCACAAATCCTGAAGTTGTTTTGTAAGAAACTTTGGCATCAGCAGTGAACTCATAAATATACCCTGTTTTTGAAGTGTTGCAAACAGCTGTATATTTTCTCCTCTCCAAATACCATTTTAAAATATAATATTAACATTAAGGAAGTATGAAGGACATGTCTGCTTTTGGTACAGAGCAATTTGGTGGTGGAAGGTGGCTTAGTTAAGCAAATCCAAACCATTAAACAATATTAAATAAGATGCCAGTAGGTGTGCCAGGAATCAGGAGGTGGCAGCAAAACTCTGAGGAGAAGTTTTGTTTCTGCATGTCAATAATGGAAGTATTTTAACTGCAAACAAGGACTGATAAAGCATGTAAAATTCTAGTAAGAAGAACAACGGATGGCCACTGATCATGCAATGAGGAATTGTATGAAAAAACATAGAATTTTGTGAATTGAAAACCAGCCACTATTAAACCTGAAATAGCATTAATAACTAATGTAATAAATGTAACTTTTCAGAACAGGAAGACTCCAAGTTGTCTGACAGAACTTCTCAAGCTGGATGGAGTAGCATCAAGGAATGTTTTGCAAAGTTCAGCAAATTGGACAGGAGTCTCATGATGGTCAAAGAACAAGACATATTTGGAGTAGGGACAAAATTCACCTTGGTTATTAATAAAAATTTCATGAATATTCAAAACAGTTTATGCACAACAAAAACATCCATGGTAAGCTCACCAAGCATGCAGAACAAAAAGGTCAGATCTGCATATGTGTGTAGTTCTATGATAGCTGGATCCTGAGGAGCAATTGTCATATACTAGAAATCCTAAAGGTGGTCCCACAGAAAAACACTGGGTTCTGGCTGAGTACACTGAAGGTTAGTACTGAGACAAAGGTTTGAGATCATAGAAGAGCAAACTTAGCTCCATCAGAGCTAAAGTGGGAGGAATTCCGTGGAGGATAAAGGAGTTTGTGAGCGCTGGCAATTTTTTCCAGAATGTTCTCCTGGAAGCACAAAATGTTCATCCCCTTTAGAGGCAAGGAAAGCAGGTGGAGCAAGAGACCCCCTTGGCTTAACTGAGATGTTCTGTGTTTGCTCAAAACTAAAAGAGATGTACCAGAGATGGAAATGAATGAATACTCATTGAGAACTACCAGGGTGTGCAGAGATGCAGTCAGAAAAGCAAAAGCTCAAGTTGAAATGGGCCAGAGATGTCAAAAACCACAAGGAAGGGTTCTTTAGGTATGCAATAAACAAGCAGAAACAGAGGGGAAATACTGGCCCATTGTTAAACGGGAGAGGTGAATTAGTCACCAACAACACTTAAAAGGCTCAAGGCTTTCTTCACCTCTCTTTACCAGCACTATTGGGCGCCAGGCCTCTGGATCAAAAATCCATATTGATGCAAACACAGACCCACCACCAGTGAATGAAGAGTTGGTGGATGAACTCTACAGGAACTTGACCCCTACAAATCAATGGAGCCTTACAACATCCACCTAAGGGTGTTAGAAGCTGGTTCATGTTGTTATGAGGCCACTCTCCTCAAGCTTTGAGAAGTTGTGGAGGCTGGGGGCAACCCAGAAGACTAATGTCACACCCCTCTATACAAACAGCTTAAAGGAGGCTCCAGGAAATTACAAGCCCATCAGTCTTACTCCAGCGTCTGCGAAAATTATGGAATGAATCCTTCTGAGGCTATCAGATGAAGCATGTGGTTAGGAAAAGCCAGCATGGCTGCACCAAGAGGAAATCATGTTTGACAACCTGATCACCTTCTACAACAAAGTAACCTGTTCAGTTGATGTGGGATGAGCAGTTGACATTATCTATGTGCCTTTCTCCAAGGCTCTCAATACAGTTTCTGCCAGGCTCCTCCTAGGGAATTGAGGTGTTATAGTCTAGACAAGGGTCCACAAGTTGGGGAGCTGGCTGAGAGGCTGCACCAGAGCAGGGTGACAAACAGCTCCTTTTCAAACTGGCAACCTGCCAAGACTGGGGCCTCCCAAGGATCAAGATTGGGCCCAGCACTGTTTAATATCTTGAAAAGCAATCTGGATGATGGGGTCAAGTGCACCCTGATGAAGTTTGCTTCCCCTAAACTGAGTGGGAGACTGGACACTTTGGGATGAAGAGCCACCCTGCAGGAAGACCTGGATAGGCTGGAAGAGTGAGCTACCAAGAACCTTATGAAGATGACAAGGACAAGAGTACCTGGGAAAGTATAATCCATGAGTGCAGCACAGATTGGGATCTACCAGCCGCTGTGGGAGAAGCTCTGTAGGAAGGAACCTGGCCCGGGTGGACAAGCAGTTGAATATGAGTGCACAGTCTGCTGCTGTGGCAAAGAATCCAGCAGGATCCTGGGCTGAATCAACATGGGCATCAACAGCACAGATAAAGATCTCATTATCCCGCTCTACTCAGCACTTGCCAGACTACACCTGGACAAGTGAATTCAGTTTTTGTCCCTGCTTCACAAAAAATAGGTGGGCAGCTGGAGAGGCTCCAGAGAAGGGCCACAAGAGATGATCCAAAGGCTCGAAGCCTGCCAGGTGAGAAAAGGCTTGAGAGAACTGGGCTTGCTCAGCCTTGAGATAAGAAGGCTCAGGGGAGACCTGATAGAGGTAATGGTTCTAGTCTTTAATGGGTGGCTACAAAGAAGATGGAGAGTCAATTTTTAAAATGAGACACATGGAAAAGTCAAAGGGTAATGAGTACAAGTTACATCCACAGAAATTCCAGTTGGACACAAGAGAAATATTTTTAACAAGAACAACCAACCACTGGAATAATCTCCCAAAAAAAGTGGTGGACTTCCCAACTTTGGACACTTTTAAGATTAGTCTGGGCAGGATGCTGGACCATCTGGTCTGGATGACGCTTTTGCCAAGAAAGATTGGACCAGAAAATTCTTCAGGTCCCTTCCAACCTAGTATTCTGTGACTAACATTATAGACAGAAAATTTTACAAGGTGAAGGAAAAGAAAATGATGTATTTTGAGACTTTTATAAATACAATGAAAGAAGAAAGTTAAAATTACCTTATGAGCAGCTAGAAAAATTTTCAACCTAAACCAACAAAAAAAAATGTTCAACATATTTCATTATTTACTTATACTACTGTATTCAAGCTCCATGTGCCCTACACAAGCATGACAGATTTCTATTGTATCAGTCAGAAATCTGGAATCTCTAGAGCAGTTTCTTGCTTTAACAAACTAGGATGCCACTACAAGTTGCATCTGTAATAGGAAGACCAGGCAAATAATGTGTACACATAAATGTGCATGTTCTTTCAATAAAATAATTTGCATAATTAATTTACTATACCTAGGTAGCAATACTTCAGAGTATTGCTGAAAAAAAAAATCAGAAGGTTTTGCAATTATAATAGGAAAAAGTGAGAAAACAAACTAAATATGCCTTTAATAAATGAAACCATTTTAACATATTTTCCAGTATCCTTGATTTGCAATGACTGAAACATTATATTTTCCAGTATCCTCAGTTTGCAATGACTGAAACAGATATTTTGCTGGTTCCAGTTCCATTCAGCCAGTCCTTTGTGCTATCCACAGGCCTGTCTGCTGGAATACTATGAAGGTAAAACAGTAACACAAAAAATAAGCAATTATTTAAAATGTAACAGAAAAAAAATATGTCTATGACTATCACTTGCACCAACAATGTTGGAATTTGAGATGAAAAATAGAATAATATTGTTTATATTCATATCAGAGAAAAATCAAGGAAATAAACTTGGCTGGAGACAGCTGTTGTAAAGTATTTTTGGAACTAATCAAATAGATGTGAATGAAACAAACCCCACCCAACCTGTTTTCTAGAAAATTTTCTATGCAAGCAAGTCAGGTAAACTCTTCAGTAAATGTAATGTAACACAAACTGCGTGCCACAACCCAGAGAACACAGCTTGAATGCTGGGAACAGAGTGGGAGACACCTGAGATGGCTCTGTTAAATTATGCAAGAATCTCAGCTATGCCCAGCAAAAGTGTCAGTGCCAGGAGGTGAATAACACCAAAGCAGTTTCTAAACACATACAACTAAACATATTTGAAATAGGAGTTCTCAAATTGTCCCACAGGGCTGGCCACACTTTGAAGAGAAACTGGCTCAGTTTCACTTCCCATTAATGATCATATAATATCTTTGTGCCAAATACAGCAATTGCCTGCATGGAAAAATAATTTTAGGAAAGTATTTAATATGTTTTTAACTGCCTTGTAAAAACAACTTAGCAACTGAAAAGAGAGATGCCAACACCTTGTGATGGGCTAAATCTTTAGAGGAAACCAGGAAGATTCTGTGGGTGGAATGTGCACAGTGATATGCAGACATGGTACCACCTGAGAGGTCTTTCTACTGCTGCATCCCCCTGAGAGAGATGTAGGATGCTGCCTTTGCAGATTTCCAACCATGTCAGCAAGACAGAAGAAAATACCCTAGACATATCAGTCATATCTGAAGTGTTTTGGGGACCAGTGTGTCTCAACAGCTTCTGCAGTGTCTTATTTCTTCCTGCCATTTTTCACCAGAAAAATCTCTGGGAAGAAATGAAAAGGAGCAGGTCATCCAACCTGCCTAAATTTACCTCCCTAACCATCTTTTTCTAGTCTGACTTGATTTTCAGACTTGGATGGATTTAATGATTTTGAGATGCTTAGTTCTTAACCAAAGTCATGTTGAAAAATGTTCTTTGAAGATGGCTTGGAAAACCCTCTGGGTTTGGAAAAAACACTGACCTGTGGAAAATTCTTCCTTGTCTCCTTAGTTTCATCACGTTTGCTATTACTGAGTGTTCAGCTTACAGGAATTGCTTTGCTTTGGATTTGTGGAGAAAACACCCTTTTTCAAAATCAATAGAGGGCTCAACTCACTCTTGCCAAACCCTACAATAGGAAAGATAATACATGGATGGGCACAATGGCAATTCATCTTTCTGACTCAAAGTCGTGTTTTGGAGTTCTGTTGCTTAGCGTCTGTCAGCACTTTCATCCTGGGGAATTTAAACTTCTCCAACAACAGCCTGACTGCAACTAAAAGTTTGCATATAAAGTATCACAACTCAGAACTATTTATTTTTTAATTAATTTTCCAAATGGGGTTAGGTCTTAAGATATGAAAAAGTACTTGGGTGCTACTTAGCATAACAAGAAGGAAATTATTAGCTTGGCATTTGTTTAATCTTGTGAAACATTTCTTTAAAAGGACAGTGAGATGAATATCTAAAATGTGATCTCAAAACTCACAAAAAAAATGTATTCATCCAGGAACTGAGCTACATTTGATGTGTCTAACTTTTCTAAGCACTGTAATTACTCTACTGGCTTTGAGAATAACTTATTCAAAAACTAACCATGTATGTTCAACAGGTTTCCTTTCAGGAATGCTTCAGCTGCTGATGGATCACAAAAGGAAGGACCATATCCTGTCTTTGAAGATATGGATAAAAGGGAAGTAATTGTTAATGATTTGCTCATCTAAACAAAAAATGACTGACAACATAATGAAATCCTGTAATCATGTAGTGTGTCAAATACTGCAATTTTAAACTGAATAGGAACAAATGTCAAAGGAAGCTGAATGAGAGTAGTTGCATTATACACAACAGAACCATATGTCTACTAATAAAAGACATGAGAGGAAACTGTAAGAAACTAGTCTTCTGGAACTGCTTACATATTGCAATGAATTTTTGGCACAATTAAGCACTTCATTCAAAATGCTGATTGAAGACAATGCTGAAAGGCCTCTCTCAGTGCAGGAGAATTACAGCTTCCAAAACCACCTGTAATTACATATTTTGAAGAGATTAGCCAGGAACTAGCATGCTGTAGACTAGGGAGCACTTCTGCAGACTAGCAGTCCAGCGCACTAAAAGCTGAGTTGTGTGGATGTTGAACAGCACTGCTGTAGCAAACATACGTATTTATAATACCAGTGTACTCCTTTGCTTGGAAGAGACTGAAAGAATCCCTGGCATATTTTATATGAAAAGCAAACCCATTAAGAGTAGATTCACCAAATGAGTAAAGTCTTGTTCTTTCATGCTCAAGTAGGACTCAAGCCTCTTCTTCTGGGGAAGCCACCCATCTTGCCAGCTGCCAAGCCCTGTCCATCTCTAACCGCATACCTTTAATTGTCCTGCTCCTC
This sequence comes from Hypocryptadius cinnamomeus, assembly GCA_013400635.1. Classification (NCBI taxonomy): domain Eukaryota; kingdom Metazoa; phylum Chordata; class Aves; order Passeriformes; family Zosteropidae; genus Hypocryptadius; species Hypocryptadius cinnamomeus. Next base: position 65,014 of record VYZP01013051.1, read on the forward strand.
GCCCTGGCGCCCTCCCGGAGCAGCGCGGTGTCCCTGGGAGCGCAGCAGAGGCACGCGGACCCAGCCTGAGGGATCGTGTCTGGTTCAACATTGAGGCTTCAGAGTGAAACAAAACAGGAGGAAACAAAACCCAACAGGCGAAGCAAACACCGAAGTATTGTTTTCCCACCGCACCGTTTAAGGATATTTCAATAAGCATTACAGGAACATCGTCACCTTATCACAAAATAGTTGGATCGCAGTGAAATAATGTGGTTCACTGCTAGCATGTGCATTAAACACAAGGCACGGAGCTGACAAGTGAATTAATTTGCTTTGACACTACTCCTTCCCGGGCTTGGACAAACAGCTGCTGCAGATCATTGCTGTTCCCCTGTGCACAGCCCTGACCCATGGTTGCCAACCTTTGCCTGCAGGGTCTGAGGACTCTGCTGCTAAAACGGTCCAAACAAGATGCGAGTTCACATATGCAGCAAACAATTTTAGCAAATTTTTAGAGAGGAAAATATGTGCATGCAAAGGTGTTCTAACTCAAAGACTTGAAATACATTGGCATAAGAAATAAAAATAGGAAGAAGCTTAACAGCACAAATGGTAACTGTGTGAAGAGCTTTGCATTCGCTTTCGGGCAGAGCCGTAATGAATTTTTGGCAGCCCCGGCGGCGAACCCCGCGGGGCTCCCGCGGCCCACGCTCGGCAAGCCGTGAGGGGCTTCCCTGCCCGCGGGGCTCCCTGGGGCGGGCGGCTCCGTGCGGCAGCGCCGGGTCCCCGAGACCCCCCCGCGGGCAGCGCCGGCCGTGCCGGAGCGGGCAGGGGGGCTCACGGTGGATCTAATCACGGCGAGTGCTCCGGCTTTTAAAACCTGCCGGGCTGCCGGGATTCGTTGCGCAGAGCTCGTTCTGGCAAGTAATGGATGTGACTGAGCCATTAAGGGACACCGGGCTGCGCAGCCGGGCTCTGGAGACCTATCAACTTCAATTTATGGGGTATCGGGAACAGGAGGCGTTTTTATGAATTGGCTGGTAATAACTTAATTCACCTGTGAGGCCAGCTCCTGTTAATGCCTACGTTTAATCTGCATGGAGCAATAAATAGCTATAAATTTGGTGTTGCGTGTGGAGAAGGTAGATGATATTTGAGCAAAGAGCTGGGAGGAGCAGTAGGTGCCTTTGCATGTTACTTGCGTGCTTTCACTTCTGAATTCCTAGCTTCGTTTTATTTTACCTGTATTTATAACAACGTGCCTTTCTGTGCTTCCAGAGCTTCTTAATTGATTTGATTTCTTAAACAGCCTGCCATATCTTTGCTTTTTATTCCCTCTAAATAAACTGCAGAATAACTTCAGGGGCAGTAGCTTTCAGTGATCATAGAATCGGCAGGGTTGGAAGAGAGCTTTAAGATCAAGTCCAACCGTGAACCCATCAACACTATCACTGTAACCCCTAACGCACTAACCGTGTCACCCAGCACCAGAATTCTTCTCTTTGAGGAAGACTAAACAGTCTGGACAGTGGTGAGCAACATCATTAGACCTCATGGCTATCTTTGGTAGCTGAATTCAGAAGGTGTTTTTTATGGTTAGGTTTTTTGGATGAAGTCTACAGTTGTTATTTTAAGTTTACTTAGATCGGGAGCCTTTTAATGAGGCATGTTGTTTTGTAGGTGTTCATTTTAAAATATAATAATTAGAATTTTGGTATGAAGTATTATCATCCATCAGGTCTCTTTTATGCAGGGATGTTATGTCTTGGCCATTTTTATGGAGATATCTTACTTAATTTACTACTAGGTTATTCACTTACTGAAAGTATTCTTTGTCCTTATTTGATGTGGATGATCAAATCTATAATCTCACTTAGAATTAACACTAGGATTTTGCTAGATGTCCCTGTTTGGATTAAGATTTTTTGCATTCAGGGTGTGTGACTGCATGTAGCTTCTAAAAGCTGTCTTAAAGCAACAGTGAATTTAGGGTTTGTGATTTAATCATGCAGAGCTAGGAAATGAGTGAATGAGAGTCATCAGTTTCAACTGTGCCAGTTTATTCATCTGTATGAAAAGGAGTAAAGCAGTAACCTAAATGCTGAGGACTTGATTTAAATGATTTCAGACATCGACTAGGTTTGGACTTTATTGTGAATGTGTTTATATTTACATGTGTATACTTAAAAGGAGACGGGAAATCCCAGAGCTGCAGATTGCTGTCAGCTGGCAAAATACATCAAGGAATGGTAGCTGTATGTTTATTCTGTTCTTGTTCTCTATGCACCCACTAGCAGTACTTATTAGAAACAGGATACTGTGTCAGATGGACCTTGAACCTGAGTTAGTATTGCATTTTTGTGTTTGTAATAAAATGTTTTCTGTGTAGGGGCATGTTGTTAGGAAGCTAAATTTTAAATTAGGCACGTGTCAGAGCTGTAAGTTTTTAAGAGTACGGTGTAGAAGTCAGTACCAGGTACAGAAAAAGCAGGCTAAGGAATGTGCTATTACTTTAGAAGTTTATTTGCATTTTTGTTAACATCCCAACACCTGATAGGAAATGGTCACAAGTACATTTTCTAAGTGGCAACTTCCAGTCCTTTCCTGAGTGCCTTGCAGGAGTACTGTGCTTCTCACGAAGATGATGTTAAATCTGCTGCAGCTCCCATCTTAGGATGTTGCAATGTTGCCTTTCACTGAACCTCCAGCCTTAGTTCTGCTTTCATGCACTGAATCTTCCCATTCTGTGTGGCAAGCACCTGGGCCACCCGTGAGCTTTTCATTTAATTCTAGCATGTGGAAGGGAGCAGAATGGATGTAAAAAAAACTCATTCAGTAGCATCTTCCCTCCAAACTAGTTCTTCTTTTTAAGTTTTACTGTGGAACTTGCTATGATAATGAGTAGAAGCAGGAAAAAAATCCAGTCTTGCTGCTGGCAAAGTGTCTGTTAGTTGCCTTGTAGAGTATGTTTTGGAAAGTTGTTGCAGTGAGTTAAGCAAGTTTGACCATCTAGAACTACATGAATTATGTGTAGGAGTGATGAAAGCGTCCCACATAGCTGTGCTAATGCAGTTTAATCCCAGGCTATGGTGTGTGTATTCTTCCTGACCTCATCTCCTGCTTGCTGCTGGTTTTTGTTTGTTAAAGAAAAGATGGAGTATATTAAATTGTGTCCTCCTAGTTTTAGTCTTAGAAGTACAATAATAAAGCTGAATTTATTTATACCTGCTTTCAGTGGATTGTGGACATTTTTATCACAAGTGATATCACATACTTATCTAATACAGTACCTTGCCCTGTGTTACAGAAATAGGGCGCAAACATTACTTAATACACTTCAAATAACTTACACTGCAGTATCCTTAAAAGCCCTTGACAGTCCGGACCACCAGCTCTGTCCCGTGTCATGTTGGCCATATGGCAGTTCTGGGAACAGCTCTCTGTATTTTACTGATTCGTTTTTGAGCATTACCATGAGGTGTTCAGTAAAGTTCTTTGACTAATGAGTTTTCAAAGACAGAAATAGATGCTAGATACATTGACATGCTCTTTATTTTAGCTGGCACTCTTGCATTTAGGGGAAACCCGTCAGAAATTAAAAATAAGGCATGTCTGAATATGCACAAAATTTTGATGTTCTTGAATATCTGCTTTCATTATGCTTAACTATCAAAGAACTGAATTTTCCCCCCCACCTTGGTAGGCTAACAGATTCCGTGTGTTCTTAAGCAGTGTCATTAAGCAGACTAGTCTTTGGGACTCCAGATTTTGTCCTGAAAATGTTTTATCAATCTACATTATGAATCATGGCTAGAATCAATCTTATCTCACAGTTGTAAGCTCTGAAGAAAAGATGAGCTGCTAATATAAAAGGGTTTTCAATCTATTTAATCTCTTGGAATCACATCTTGCTACAGTGGCCAACATTTTTTTTTTTTGTCAGTGATGTAATAAGCCTGCAGCAAAAACCTCACGGAATGAACTCATTGTTTCTCTCCTCAGTGACATCAGTATTTAAAGATAATAGTTGAATCAGTCCATAAACTGTAACTACAAACTGTATTAAAGAGGAGTTATATTATATGTAATATAAATTGGGGATACGAACTGTATTGTCGTTTGCAGTGTGCAGAGGAGGTGGTGACATATGAACACGGAAGGAATAGGCCTGCCTTGATCCTGTTTTGTGCTTGCCATACACACACCAGGTCTGCCCTTACATGTGTTCCATGGTCTGCTGCTCCAATTCTGCAGTTTATTGCCAAGGGGAGACCTGGGGTGTTCTCAGTGTGTAGGAGCAGTAGGCAGTGCATAATGGACATTTGCTTGGTGTTGGTGTGCACAGACAGTTATGGTCTAAAGCTTATTGCTAACTTTCAAAGCAGAGTAATTAGCTGTCATGAAGCAAAGAAACAAGAATCTTTACTACAGGCAAGAAGTCACAAGTACTTAAGGGCTTTTTAGTGTGGAGACATTCAGTGCAGTGGTAAAAGGCTTACATCTAAAATTTTGTATCAGAATTTGCATATTGTTCATGTATAAAATGGGATTCTATGTCTGAAGTCTTACAGGCATTTATATGTTAGATAAAGCTTACCTGTACCTATTTTGAAATAATTACTTTGCTTATTCATAATTTTAAGAAAAATTCATCTAGGACAAGTATGGAAGCAGAATAAGTATGCAATTTAAAGTCCTCTCTCCCCCCAGCTAAAATAAGTCTTTTGACTTCTCTTGTTTCTGCAGAGTTTCATAGAGAATCAGATATTTGGAAGTTAACTAATTTAAATTTATTCTCCTAACAATTACAAGGAAAAAAATGCAACTATGTAGTATTTCCAATACTGACTAGAATGTCATATTGCTATTACCCTTTCCCTTGTCTTTCAGATTCCATAGACTCTCAGCTTGGCAATCTGAAAAATGCATTATCTTTTGCTGCTGTTGAAGTGAAAACAGTTATCCAGGTAGGACTCCCTTGTGATGACTCTTGCTCATTGTTTTCTGATACTGAATTGGGCTGTTTCTTTTCTGCCGTCCTGAGCAATAAATAGATGTGTGTAGATCAGTATTAAAGACCAAGAATAACTGCATATCATGTTTAGTATTAATAAATAAAGTTGTGGAAGTGTTGTACCACTATGTGGTATAAGTATTGTGTATTGTCTAATTGTGTACTGCTTTATTGTAAAGACAGCCTCTTTTTTGAGTCAAGAATGACTAAAATTTCTTATGTTATTTCATCATGTATAATAGGAGAAGTTTTGAAAAAATAGGGAAGTATTGCAAATACATCCAACAGTTAGTGAGGACTGACTTCAAAACATGTTGCATTATAAATTGTGTAGCAAGTTTAGGCATAGAGTAAAATTGCATCAGAGCTACTAATTGTGTCTCAATTTGAGAACACACACATCCATGTATAAAAAGAGCATAGAAACCTTTATTGCTTTCATAATGTATTTTTTAGTGGATTGAGCTTGGTTTAGCCGGTGAAGCTGTTCTGAGAGGAACAAAGTAGTTTCAGATACGAAGTGCAGAGCTGCTGTTTCACAGACAATATGCCATGAATGCTATCTAAAGAAACAGACTTGACATTGCTAATTATACATGAGAGTGAAGTATATTTATTTCACACATCGATGTGACCGATTCAGAAGCTTCAGCTGGCATATGGGGAGGGTTTTTTGTGGTTTTAAAAAACACCTTACAAGTTCAACTGATAGAAAGCTTTGCTTATTTATCACGGTTCAGGAGAGGTGGAAAACAAGAACTAAATCTGGTCTAATTCTGAATCTAAAGAAACAGTCCTGAATTTCTTCAGAGACAATAATGAAGATTTTCATTGGCTTAACAGATACTGTGATAGACGTTTTCAGTGAATAGCCGTTCATGAGCAGTTAATTATCTCATTGTAATCTGGGTCATTTGGGAAGCTGTGAACACAGTTAACTTCTGTGTTAGGCTTGCATTGTGACTGAAATGTGCTTGTGGAAGGGAGAACGCCAGAGCTGCATCATCTTGAAACCAGAAGTGACCAAAACCAACCTCTCATTGAGCAGCTTGCTGCCTAGTTAAGGTGAACGAAGGCTAAAGCTTAACGAAGGTGTGAAATCGCAACTCTAAATCATATCTGAAAATCCTTGCTCCTCCCTAAATGCTTTCCCTCCTACCAGCCCAAGGCAGTTAGTGCTGCTCCCACAGGACAAACAGCAGCCCTTTGTTAGCTGTCTTGCCTGGGGCACACCCTGTCCTCACACTGCTGCTGCTCTCTTGCCATCTGGGAATCCCAGAGACCCTGAAAGGAGCCTTTTGCTGCCTATCTCCAAGATTACTTTATTCAGTAAATCTGTGTTACCTCCAGTACAAGTCGAGCTAACCTGTAACTTCAGTCCCAGCATTTAATTTCCTGTGGGGATGGGAACATCCAGTACCACAGCTTCTAGGCTTCTTACTCATTGGTTACTTCTCCAAGGATCCAAATTTGTGACTTTAAAACATTAAAATTATATGTGCTAGAAACTTTGTCTTGGTATTGAAATGGCACTACTACAACCCAACAAGTCTGAAAGGACTTGAGCTGCAGTGCGTGACTCTCTGCTTCGAAAGCTTGTCGAGTGTTTGAAATGTGATACAGACAGTGACTTGGACCACCTTCCAGCTGCCTCCAGCAGTCTGAGCAAGGGTATCGAAATGGCAAGCAAACCTCAGAGGATAAAACTGTGAATGGCATGCTTTGAGCCAAGTGCTGAAGGGTGCCTTTAGTCCCTCATCTGACTGCTTGTGAGGGTCATGTGTCTGTGCTGTGGAACCTGGTGAGACACCCTGGGTGCTTCCCGGGGAAGACTGGCTGCCGTCAAGAAATCTTGATGGTTAAAATGGAGAGCAAAAATCATGTGCAGCAGCTGAGTACTGAGGCAAGATAGAGATCAGTTGTCCAGCAAACACATTCTTGTGTTGAGTGTAGAAAAGACAGATGTTTTCCTTTGTTTAGAACCATGGCTGCAACTTGCAAATGTAGATGGTTGAATGTAGTCTCCATCTGTTTAGAGATGCTGGAAGATGCTGCTTCTAGTGGATGGTAGGCATGCTATCAGCCAGACTGAGGGGGAAACTGTCACTGGAAATAGCAGCTTTCTGGACTGCAGCAGGAGAGGAAAATGTCTTCCTGAGCAGTTAGATGTGCAAAGTTCTGCTGTGAGTGCCACAAAGGGAGGGATTCACAAGGCAGTTACCTGAGGAGGGAAGTTAAAAGGGACAAGTTACAAGTGACTTACTGGGAATCAAATGACCAGATTGACAACTGGAGAAAAGTTGAAAACTTCATTGTGCCAGCTGTGAAGGCTTTTGCTTCCCAGAATCTATGGAAACTTTTCTAACACTATGTACTGTATTAAACATTATCTCAACTCCCGATTTCATGACATATGCATTTATTACTTAATGAAGATAATGAAGATTCCTTCTTATTAGGGCCTTTTATTAAACTTGGTCACATTGATACATTAAGACTATTAAATACCTTCCTTCACAAAGCAAAAGAAAAGCTTGGGATGGGAACAGAAGGGTATTAGAAACCAATACAGAAATTTGTCTGAAAAGAATACTCTTCAGCTGACATGGCTGTGGAAGAAGATGTTAAATATTTTAGGTACAGAAAGATACACTAGCAGAGCTGTAAAACATACTTTTTTTGTAGATATCTGATTTAAAGAGTCATGTGCAGGCATTAATATGACAAATATTTGGATTTTGAGAAAAAACAAGCCCACACATTTCACACAGCACAGGAGTCTTAGGTAATACCTGTTAGGAAAGGTTTGCAAACTGAGTAACCTTTTCTCACAGTAGAAGCTGGCTGATCTGCTAATTATATTTAATAAGTCATAGAACACCAAGGGAATGTAAGAAATTTTGCCAAACGCTCTTTTTCTTTTAATATTTACAGAAGGAGTAGTATGGGGGGTGTGTGTGTGACCCAAACCAGTTCTGGTTGGTTATTATCACCTTAAGTGACTGTAAAAAGTACAGGGAAACATAACCAATGTGTCATATGAAGATGGATCATCTCAACCCAGTAACTCTATCCCCAGTGGTTCTCTTCTGGGTCAGCAAACCAAAGGTGGTGTTAGCTTTTTCTTATGGTGCGGAACTAAAGCATCCTGTAGGAAGATAGGTTTTGGTAAATACTCTGTTTAACTGCTCTATGAATAGAGGCAGGCAGCAATTGTAACACAATGTTTAATTCTGTAGCTTTGTTGTGTAGGTGGACATGTAATCAGTGATGGCTGTTGAGTAAATGTCATTTCATTAATGTTGAATTTGTATTTTACTCCTCAGACTTTCAGCTTTACCACAATATTTAATGAATTACAGATAGCTGTTTTGACTTCCTGTGGGTGGTAGCAATTACACTTGAAAGAAAACAAGAGGGATTCTGGTTTCTTTATCCAGGGACTGAGCTCACCATTTTAAGTGCTGCTCACTTACATCAGGGAGTTAAATGT
>VYZP01013052.1:0-36802 GCA_013400635.1 Hypocryptadius cinnamomeus
CGCGGGCGCCCAGCGCGGCCCCGCCGGCCGCCGGCCCCGCGCCTAGGGGGGAAGCGCCGCTGGGCGTGGAGGGGTCGGACAGGCTGGGGTTGCCGTCGCTGAGCGCGCCCGGTGAGCCCGGCGACAGCACCTCCATCTTGGGGACGCGGAGCGGTGGCTCGGCCGGTGGGAGCTGCGAGGAGCCGCAGGGCGCCGCCATGATGGGGGTGCGCACCGAGCGGGCGGAAGTGGCGCGGCGGCCGGGGGCGGGACTTCCGGCAGCGCTGGGGCGGGGCGGTGCCCCAGGAGGCGGGACCGAGACGGGCAGAGGGGCGTGACCAGGGGGCGTGGCCACGGCAAGGGGAGAGAGGCTGCCGGGGCGGGGGCGTGGTCCCGCTGAAAGGGGCGTGGTCAAAGGCGGTGCATGGGGCGGGGCACGGGCGTAGTGGGCGCGGTTATAAAATGGGCGGGCACACTGTGTGTGGTATGGGGGTGTGGTCTGTGGGTGGGCGTGGCTCACACACTCAGCACCACCCGAAGTGGGCGTGGCCCTGTGTGGGCGGGGCCCCCCGCGGGCAGGGTCCCCTCAGACCCCTCAGGGCAGGGACCCTTCAACCCCTCCCTCCCACCGCCCGGGATTTGCCTTGGCCCGAGGACCCCAGACGTGCGGCCGAACACCCCAAACGTCAGGTTCAGCACCCCCAGCCTTGGAGAGGAGCATTCCCGGCGTACTGGAGCTGAGCTGGCCCCTCCGGGCCGAGCACTTCCCCCCGGGCTGGGCACCCCTGTCCCTGTGTGGAGCGCCCCTGAGGTCTGGCCTTCCAGAGCTCCCAGACGTCGTTCCTGAGCATCCCCCAAGGACTGAGGCTGACTCCGGCGGGGCGGGCTCCTCTCTTTTCCCACCGCTCGCTGCCCCCGGCCCTGGTGCCTCCGAAACCCCGGGACCCCAATTAAGGGTGACCGTGATTGATGAGCCAGGGCGCAGCTCGCGGGGGGTGGGGGGGACACCCCAGCTGCGCCCCAACTCTTCGTTAAGCCAAGACTAACGAGCATCGGGGAGATTCCACCTCTCCAGACCCCCTCAAAAGCCCCCCCCATCCAAGGGGGGGGGTTTAGAGAGGTCCTATGGGACCCCCGCCCGGGTTGGTTAATTAAACGCTTTAATTAGGGCCGTGTTGGTTAAACAAATGGGGGGGAAGGATGGAAGGGGACATCCCCCCCGCCTCTGTCCCTGCCCCTGCCGTTCCTGCCCGCAGCACGGCGCGAAGCGATCAGCAGTGTAATTATACCCCTCTAATTAGCGGGATTAGGGGCTAGCGGCCGCGCGAGGCTGCGGATGTAGGGGGGGGACCCCACACTCCATCCCCCACCCTGACCGGGCTCTTTGTCACCGCTGTCCCCGGGGAGTGTCCACAAGGGACCTGCCCAATGCCTACATATCCTCAAAGGGATGTCCCCACCGCTGGTGTGTCCCCAAAGGGATGTCCCTGCTGCCACCACATCCCCGAGGGTGTAATGAGGCAGCGTGCCCCCACAGGGATGTCCCAGTGGCAGTCCTGTGGCATGTCCCCAAAGGGATGCATCTGCTCCTGCCATGTCCTTAGTGCCACCACATCCCTGTTGGCAGCATGTCCACCCAGTGTCACCACTGTGACATACCCCCAAACGGACACACAGCTGGTGTGTTCCCAGAGGGATGTTCCCACTGCCAGCATGTCCCCAAAGGGGTGTCCCCAATGCCAGCCCCACACCGTGTACAATGATGCGTCTGCTACCACCATATCCCAAAACAGAAGTCCCCACTGCTGGTGTGACCACAAGGGCATGTCCCTGCTGCCACCGTGTCCCAAAGGTATGCACCCACTTCCCTGGAGTGTGCTCAAAGGGGTGCCCCCACTGATGTGTCCCCACTGCCATTCCTAGGGCATGTCCCCAAAGGGATGTCTCCACAGCCAGCTCTGCTGTGTGTCCCCAGAGGGCTGCACCCACTGCCACCCAGCCCACGTGGGGTCTCCAGCAGTGTCCCCACTGCTGCTGTGCCCTCAGATGGCCATACCAGCTGCCAGTGTCCCCGCAGCTGTAGACCCCCATCCCCAAGCCCCCCGGAGCTGGCCAGACCACAATTAGAGGCCCGGGAGGGGGGGGCGGGCCGGATGCAAATGAGGGTGGCGGTTAATTAGGGCCTGAACACTCATTACGGCCGAGAGCAGCTGATTGCGATGCAGCTCCGAGCCCCGGCAGCGCCATTTGACCGCGCGCTAATGACAAGGGGGTGGGGGGCGAGGGTTGAGCGGGGGGACAGGGGGGTCCCCCCAGCCCGGCTCACCCACGGCACCTCCGCAGTCATTCCTGGAAGGAGCAGGGCCACGGCTCAGCCCTGCCGTGAACCGGGACCGTGCCCGGCCACGGCCCGCCCCTGCCGTGAACCGGGACCGTGCCCGGCCACGGCCCAGCCCTGCCGTGAACCGGGACCGTGCCCGGCCACGGCCCGCCCCTGCCGTGAGCTGTGGCTGTTCTCAGCCGGGATCGCCCCGTGCTCCGGGTGTTCTGGGGTTATGGACGCTCTCAGCTGGGCTCACCTGTGAAATGGGCTCTGGGTGTGCTCAGGCAGGATCACCCACGCAATGAGTCGTGGCCATTCTCAAACGAGACTCACCTGTGCAACGACTTGTGACTGTTCTCAGACAAGGCTTATCCGTGCAGAGAATTGTGTGTGTTTTCAGCCCAGACTGAGCTGTGCAAGGATTTTTTGGTGTTCTCAGCCAGGGGTCATCCGCGAAACGAACTGTGGCCGTTCTCAGTCAGGGCTCACCCATGCAATGAGTTGTGGCCGTTCTCAGCTCCTGGGGATGTGCGGACGGCGGGACGAGCAGCTTGGGGAAGCAGTGGGGAAACACCTTCCTGGTCCCCAACACTCCCCCGCCGCCTCGTTCCGGTCAGCCTTCCAATTCAATAGGCATAATTAAAAGTCCGCCAAAAAGCCGAGCGGACAAGTCATTAGACCCACAGCAGTGTGTTCTGCAATTTACTGACCTGCTTGTAATTAACCTCCTGCAGCCAAAATACGCTGCTGAAAAGAACTATAAACTTATTAGTGGCGACGGTGGCTAATTAAAGCGAAAGCTGTAATTATCCCGAGATGTGGCCGCAGGCAGGAAACTGATGAAAGGAGAGAAAAGACGCTCGATGCAATATTCGGAAGGACGCGGGGATGCCGAGCGAGGCAGCGCCCTGCTGCCGCACGCCGGTGCCCATCAGCATCCTGAGCGCCTGCATCCCGATCCAGCTGCCCTGCCCGCTGCACAAAGGGGACCCAGGCGGGCTAATTCGGCGCGGGGGCAACCGGCACGCCCCCCTCTTTGTCTCCCTTTCACAGCCAATATCCCGACCCCAGATGGGTTAATACATAATGCAGACAAGCAAGTAATTGCTTGCCTTTGTGAGGCCGTCAGCGCTGGGTCCCCGGCCCTCTGATCCCCCATTAGCGGCCATGCAAACAAGCCTTCCACCCAATTAAGCCCAGCTTTGATAAAGCCTTTCCCAATGATGTGGCGGTCCCAAACTAGCGATTCGCACATGAGCCACTACCTGTTAAACCCGGCGTCGGCTTCCTTCGGGGACGAGCATCCCTCGCCTCTCGCCATGACCCAGCTGCCGAGCTCTGCCCGGCTTCCCCCGGCCCTGAAGGGAGGCTCGGCTGATAAATGATCTCGACAAACTCTATATTAAAGAGGTGGAAATGGGATGTTAATATACCCCAAGCCGCTCGTCTCGAGAACACATGGGCTCCGGCTTTCCAAAGATGCGGTAATGAGGCGGGCTGGGATGCCCGCGAGGAGATCTCGACGCACCGGCCTCCTGCGCCTGCCAGGTGCGGAGGACAGACAGACTGACAGCCGTCCTCTGAGGCATCCCCACACCGTTCCACAGAGGCTCCATGGGTCATCCCCTAAAGCATCTCAATCTGCTCACTGAAAGCATCCCAGCAGCATCCCCTAAGGCATGCCAGCGCACTTCCCTGGAATATCCCAGCTTTATCCCTTGCACACCCTGACATCATCCCCTAAAGCACTTCAGTGTGCTCCCCTAAATCTTCTCATCATCCCCTAAAGCACTTCAGTGTGCTCCCCTAAATCTTCTCAGTCATCCCCTAAAGCATCTCACTAAGCTCTCCTAAAGCATCCACTAAAAAATTCTGGCACCATCCCCTAAAATATCCTGGCATCAACCCCTACAGCATCCCAGTGTCATCCCCTAGATCATGCCAGCATGTTCATCTGAAACATCCCAACGTTATTCCATCACACACACGCATCCTGGCATTGTCCCCTAAAGCCTCTCACTGTCATCTTCTAAATAATTCCAGTGTGCTTCCCTAAATTTTCCCAGGATCATTCCATCTAAAGCATCCCAGCACCATCCCCTACAGCATTCCAGCATTATTCCTTGCAGCATTCCAGTGTACTACAACACAGTCTTACCATCATTCCCTAACACATCCTGGCATCCCTCCATGCATCCCAGACTCTTCCCCTAAAGCATCCCAGTAACATTTTCTAAAGCATTATAGATTGCTCCCCTACAGCATCCCAACATCACACTCTGAAATCCCATAAGGTCCCCTAAAATATGCTAGCATTTCTCCTTAATTCATCCCACCACCATCCCCTAGAGCATTCCAGTCTGTTCTCTGAAAAAATCCCAGTACCATTCCTTAGGGCACATCAGCATCATCCCCTAAAACATCTCAGTGCACTGCCCTAGGACAGCGTTATCCATGAGTGCATCCTGACACCATTCCCTACAACATCCCAGCATTATCCCCTATAGCATCCTGGTGTCATCCCCGACAGCATCCCAGTGCCATTCCCCAAATTATCCCAGTGTCATTCCCCACACACTCCTAGTGTCATCCCCTACAGCATCCCAGTGTCATTTCCTGACACCATTCCCTACAGCATGCCAGCATTATGCCCTAGAGCATTCCAGTGTCATCCCCCAAACTATCCCACTGTCATCCCCCACACTGTCCCACTGTCATCCCCTACACCATCCCAGTGCCATTCCCCAAATTATCCCAGTGTCATTCCCAATAGCATCCCAGTGTCATACCCTACACGATCCCAGCATCATTCCCTACAGCATCCCAGTGTCACCTCCCACACCATCCCAATGCCATTCCCCCAACTATCCCATTGTCATTCCCCACACACTCCTAGTGTCATCCCCTATACAATCCCACTGCCATTCCCCACTCCATCCCAGTGCCATCCCCAAACCATCCCAGTGTCATTCCCCACTCCATCCCAGTGTCATTGTCCACTCCATCCCAGTGTCATCCCCAAACCATCCCAGTGTCATTCCCCAAAACACTCCAGCTCCATGCCTTAAAACATCCTAGCATTATTTGTTAAATCATCCAAGCATCATCCTCTGAATCAACACAGTATCATCCTCTAAAGCATTCCAGTCATTCCCATATGCTCCCCTAAAACATCTCAGCATCTTTCCTTAAAGCATCACACTGTTATCCCTCAAACAATCCCAGTCTTGTCACTCCCAAAAGTATCCATCATCATTCCCAAAGGATCCTACTTTCATCCTCTAAACCATCCCCTACGTTCTCCTAAAACATCTCAGCATCATTCCTTAAAGCCTCCCAGCACTGTCCTCTCAAGCATGCCACCATCATCCCCTGCAGTATCCCAGAGTCATTCCTGACAGCATCCCAATGCCACCCCTTAATGCATCCCAGTGCCATTCCCCACACCATCCCAGTGCCATTCCCCACACCATCCCAGTGTCATTCCCCACACCATCCCAGTGTCATTCCCCACGCCATCCCAGTGCCATTCCTGACAGCATCCCAGTGTCATTCCCCACACCATCCCAGTGCCATTCCTGACAGCATCCCAGTGTCATTCCCCACACCATCCCAGTGCCATTCCCCACACCATCCCAGTGCCATTCCCCACACCATCCCAGTGTCATTCCCCACACCATCCCAGTGCCATTCCCCACACCATCCCAGTGCCATTCCTGACAGCATCCCAGTGTCATTCCCCACACCATCCCAGTGCCATTCCTGACAGCATCCCAGTGTCATTCCCCACACCATCCCAGTGCCATTCCCCACGCCATCCCAGTGCCATTCCCCACACCATCCCAGTGTCAGTCCCCACACCATCCCAGTGCCATCCCTAAAGGATTCCAGCTCCATCCTCTCCATCCCCACTACCTTCAGTGCTCAACATTGCTTTTCCCCACCCCCCAGCAGCCCCCGTGCTCCCCTTTCCCTCCTCCCCACCCCAAGTGCTGCCACAACCTCTATAAATATTCAAAAAGCCACATTTCCCGGCCAAACGCCTGGCTTGGGGTGCGGGGCTCCCGGGGGGAATGTTAATAACGGGGCTGCCAGGGATTCCCCCCTGGCAGCGGGGAGGGGGAACCCAGCCGCTCATTTGCCCAGACAAATATCTTGTCGCTCCTCATTAAGGCCAAACTTCGTGCCTCAGTTTCCCCCCCTCCCAGCTCCCCCGATGCCGCTCAATGAGGGTTGGTTGGGAAAAAACAGGAGGAATAAGAAAGCAGCAAACCCAACGTAGAATAATGAGGATAACAAAGTATGGAGGAAGCCTCTCCCCATCTAAAAACTTCGAGGAGGGTGATTTGGGCAAAGCCTGGGCAAACAGTCGCTAATCGCCAAATCAAGCAGCAATTAAATGCCGTGGCAGTGAGAATAAATCTGCTAACGAGGAGGCGATGCCCCTGCACTCGCTGTTTGCCCAGCTGATTAACGGGATGAATCTGAGGGGGATTATCCATCGGGATGAGGCGGCTCCTTTGTCTCCATTCCCCATCACAAGCTCTCTCAGAGGAGGTACTGGATGTGCGTGTGTCACCCCTGGGAGCCCATCGCTGCAGCCTCAGGCCTCAGAGTGGGATTAATACAGAGGTGCTTTAATCCCTGAGGCTCCCAAAACCTTCAGGATTCCCATTAAAAATTCTCACATTTTCCAAGGACTCCATGAAAAGGGGCCCAAGGGTTTTCCAAAGGATTAACGCCCTTTTCGTCCTGTAGTTCCATGTTGGAGATGTCCCATTCCTCAGGTCAGCTTTTCAGAGGGACCCAAAAGGAGAAGGTGGAGAAACATAGCAGCATGCTATGTTTAGATATTCCAGCATTGCCATCAATTCCCATCCCACAGAATTATTCAGGTAATAGTTGGATAAACCTCTTATTTCATGGATACTTTCTTTTTCTGATCCTACTGAGAAATCCCTGTGCTGCCACATTGCCAGCAGGAGAAGAGGAAAAGCTTTGTGCTCCTACTAAATTAATATTTATTTACTTTCTCTGTGCCTGGCTCCAAGGGACAGATGAATAATGCATTGCCCACTGGACACCTGGCAGATTCGGTGGGATATGGAGAGCCCAGAGGATGCTGCTGAGGCTGAGTGGGTCAGATGTGCACCTGTCTGCAGCCTCAGCGCAGCTCTGGGTGTGGAAAAGCAAGCCTGGACAAGCTCTCCAGATGTGCACTCACCTTGTGCCTCCAGATGTGCATAAATGGAAACCACCTGGTTCTCCAGATGTGCTTGAGCATCCCTGTGCCTTCAGCTGTGTGCCCAGCTGTGACATCAGGGACCTCTCCAGCTGTTGGTCTGAATGCAGCTGCATCCCCCACACCACCCAACGCTCCCAGATGTGAACATCCTGGAGATCTGGTGCCCCAGATGTGTGTGGAAGAGCCTCCCCCCTCCCCAGCTGTGCCCCAAGTGTCGTCCAGATGTGAACGCCCTTGGGTATCCAGATGTGCAAACACACGTGGGCACACTTCCACTGCTGCTGTGCATGCAGATGTGAGGCCCCTTCTCCCTCCCAGTATCCCAGATGTGCATACCCAGTCCCCCTGGTCCTCCCCCATTGCCCCTTCCCCTGAAGCCCCCTCCAGCTTCCCCACACTCCCGACTTCCCTTTTCCCCACTTTTACCCTATTCCAAGTGCCACTGTAAAAAAATCCTGTAGCGAGCTCCCCCCAGGAGCCCCCCCAATAATAAACCTCCCTAATGAATTCCCCCAACCCCCCCTCGGGTGCTCGCTGAAGGAGGCTCATTGCTTTCCACATCAGCCCCAACACAATAATTAAATGGCCAATTGCTGCTTACGGATTCAATGGCACCATGTGCTGATTCCTTCGTGTTTCCCCCCACCCTGACCCCACAAATTCAAGGCCACTGGTGGTCCCAGCACCCCCGAAGTGTCCCTCACTGTTACTCACTCCAACAGCCGCATTTCCCCGTGGGCTGCGGGGTGGTGCTGCCCCTCAGGGTTCACTGAGGGGGGGTCCCGACTGGGGGGTGGCAGCAGCCCCATGTGGTGTCACGTAATTTGGGGTGAAGCCAGGGAGCTGCTGCGTCTCTTCCTTCTCCTCCCTCCAGCCCTAGGACCCCTCCTTTTCCTCTGCCCCCTCAAAATTCATCCCAGTTCCACTCCTCCATGAAGCCCCCACCCCATACGGGACATCTCCCGCCTTCGTCCCCATCCCGCTTCTTAGGGACGGGGAGGGCACACAGAGACACCCCCATCACCCCGCCCCAGCACCGCCCCGGCCCGTCCCCCACCCGGGGGCGGTGCCGCAGGCTGAGCCGAGCCGAGCCGAGCCGAGCCGAGCTGAGCTGAGCTGAGCTGAGCTGATCTGAGCCAGGCTGAGCCGGACTGAGTCGGGCTGTGCTGAGCCGCGCTGGACTGAGCCGAGTCGAGCCGGGCTGAGCCGGACTGGGCTGAACCGAGCCGGACTGGGCTGAACCGAGCCGGACTGGGCTGAACTGAGCGAGACTGGGCTGAACTGAGCCGAGCCCAGCCGAGCGGAGCCGAACTGAGCTGAGCCGGATCGGGCTGAGCCGGACCGTGCTGAACTGAGCCGGACTGGGCTGAACCGAGCCGAGCCCAGCCGAGCAGAGTCGAACTGAGCTGAGCCTGATCGGGCCGAGCCGGACCGTGCTGAGCTGAGCCGGATCGGGCTGAGCCGGACCGGGCTGAGCCGGATCGAGCTGAACTGAGCCGAACTGGGCTGAACCGAGCCGAGCCCAGCCGAACAGAGCCGAACTGAGCTGAGCCGGATCGGGCTGAGCCGGATCGTGCTAAGCTGAGCCAGTCTTTGCCCTGCCGGGCAGTGTCGTGCAGAGCCGACCCGAGCCCAGCCGATCTCAGCCGAGCCGAGCAGAGCCGGGGCAGGATGCTGCGGTACCTGCTGAAGACGCTGCTGCAGATGAACCTGTTCGCCGACTCGCTGGGAGCCGAAGGCTCTAACTCCTCCTCGCTGCTGCTCGGCATCAACCGCTCCATCGCCGCGCTGCACCTGCCCGATCTCACCCCCGGTAACGGTACGTGCTCCCCGGTCCTTCTGTTCCCCCGTCCCGGAGTTCCTGCTCCTGGGCCAGCCGGGATGCTGGAATAGCCCACAGACCGCAGCCCCAGCTGGGACCCCACCAGCACTGACACTGGATTCCCAACCTGTTCCCTTGTCCCCAAACCGGGACCTGCCCCATGTCTCAACTCCGGAACTGACCCAGTGTCCCCACACCGGCCCCGTGTCCCCATTCTGGGACCACCTCTCTGTCCCCAGACTAACTCCCTGGAGTGATGTGGTGTTCTTAGATCGTCCCCACAACCCCAAAACAAGACCAGCCCGCTCTCCCCAAGTCAGGAATGTCCTGGTGTTCCCAAACCAGTCCTGTGTTCCCAAGTCCTGAACTGCAAGCAGCTCTGTTCCCAAACTGTCCCGTGTTCCTACATCAACTGCCAGACCGCGAGCTGGGACAGATACCAAATTGTCCCCATGTCCCCAGACCAGTCCCTAGACTCCAAACCAGGGGCAACTCAGTGTCCTCAAACAGCCTTCATGTCCCCACATCCCTGCCCAGTTTCCGAACCAGGACCAGCTCTGTGTCCCAAAACTGTCCCAGTGTGCCCAAACCAACTCCCAGACAAAAATAGGAGAGACTCCATGTCTCCAAACCAGTCCTGTGTCCCCAAACCAACTCCCAGACAAAAATAGGAGAGACTCCATGTCTCCAAACCAGTCCTGTGTCCCCAAGCCAATCCCCAGACTACTAACTGGAAATGGCTCCGTGTTCCCAAACTATCTGTACATTTTTAAACCATCCCAGCATCCTCCAACCAGCTCTGTGTGCCCTAATCCTCCCCGTGTCCCCAAACCAGCCCCATGACCCCTAGCTGGGACAGAGTGGGGGTGAAGGAGAGGGTGTCTGACTGAATTTTGACTCAATTTTGAGCTTCTCCCCTCTTCTTTAGTCTGTCCCCCTCCAGCTGGTCCTGGGTGGCTGGGGAGGGGGCGGGGGTGTTCCCAAACCTCATGGGAGCCCCTGCCCCTGCACAGCCAGCCGGGCACAGGAAGGGGCCTGCCCTGACCCCCTGCTTGTCCCAATTAGTCACCGGGCCCAGCTGCGGCCCCCTCAGTCCCTGCTGTGCCCCCCGGGGTACCCAGTACCCTGCAGCATTGCTTCTGTCCCCATGGCAGCCACATCCCGTCCCCATGGCAACCCCGTGGGCACCCCAGACTGCAGCCCCTTGTGCCCGCATCCTGCCCCAGGGGGTGGGGGAGCAGGGGAAGGGCGTGTGCGAGTGGGAGACGAGTGGGAGGTGTGCGTGCACGTGCATGCATGTGTGTGCATGTGTGCATTGATGGGCAGTGTGCATGTGTGTGCATGTGTGTGCATGTCTGTACAGTGTGCATGTGTGCATGTGTGTGCATGTGTGTGCATGTCTGTACAGTGTGCATGTGTGCATGTGTGTGCATGTGTGTGCATGTGTGTGCATGTCTGTGCAGTGTGCATGTGTGTGCGTGCATGTCTGTGTAGTGTGCATGTGTGTGCATGTCTGTGCATGTGTGTTCATGTGTGTGCATGTATGTATGTGTGTGCATGTGTGCATTGATGGGCAGTGTGCATGTGTGCATGCACGTGCAGTGTGCACGTGTGCATGCATGTGCATGTCTGTACATTGTAAAGGTGTTTGCATGTCTATAGAGTGTGCATATGTGTGCATGCATGTGCAGTGTGCATGTCTGTACATTGTGGAGGTGTTTGCATGTCTGTACAGTGTGCATGTGTGTGCATGAGTGTGCATGTGTGCATTTAGGTGCAGTGTTCATGCGTGTGCAGTTTGCTTGTCTGTACAGTGTGCATGTGTGTGCATGTGTGTGCATGTGTATGCATGTGTATGCACATGTGTGCACGTGTGTGCACGTGTGTGCATGCAGCGATGTGGGTAAGCGTAGGCTCATGGCCCCACCTGAGCGTGTGTGGATGTGCATGGACCTGCATGGCGCTGTGTGTGCCCCTGTGCATGTGCACCTCTGTGTGCATGCACACCCCCGTGTGAATGTGCATGTGTGCGTGCACCTCTGCATGCCTGAACACACCTGTGTGTGTGTAAGGACACCCCCCACCTGCACACATGCATGTGTGCAGATGTGTGCATGTGTGCATGTACACCCTGCATGAATGCACACACACACGCATGCATCTGTGCATATCAGGGGCAGGCACACCCCTGTCTGAATGCAGACCTGTGCATGTGTGTGTGCAAGCACACGTGTGTGGTTGCATCTCTGTGTGTGTGTGCATACCCCTGTGTGACTTCCCACATGTGTACATGCACCTATGTGTGCAATGCATGTGTGCACACACACATCTGCACTTGCAATGCACATGTGCACACGTGCATGTATGTGTAATGCACATGTGCACACATGCAGGTGTGTCTAATGCACTTGTGCACCTGCGTGTGCACAGATACCTGTGAGTGCCTGTGTGTGTGTGTGCACCCCTGCACGGCTGCCCACGTGTGCATGCATGCACCTGTGTGTAAACACATGCAGTGCACGGCTGCACATGTGTCTCTGCACGGCTGCATGTGTGTCTGTGCACGTGCAGGTGCATGCAGACCCACACCTGTGTGCACACGTGTGGCTGGGCGTGCAGGGGTGGGTGCCTGTGCCACTGGGCCAGCAGTGACACTTGGGGACCGAACTACCAAGACACCCCAGGTGGTGTTGGGGACACACGTGGTTCAGCCCAGCTGGCCCCAGCATTAATGAGCATTAATTATCCTGGCATTAATGACCATCTATTAATTCCCATGCCCCACTAGGGTTGGTTTTTTTCTGGAACAGCCCCACAACCCCAATATGGGGCTTTTTAAAACTTAAGCATTTTCTGCAGCCCAGAATGACCAGCTCTGCTACAGAAAGTCAGCACTTGCAGCTGGTGGAAAAATCCCTTTTTGGGGAGAATTTAGTCCCAAGCCCATTTCATTAGGGTGGAAACTGGGTGGAAAAGGCCATTACTGGGAGCGAAGCTGCTTTGTCCCACTGGCCTTGCCTGACACCCTCCCGATCCAATCTCAAGCTGCTCCAAGGGAAATTTAGGTTGGATGTTAGGAAGAAGTTTTTTACAGAAAGGGTGATAAAGTTCTGGAATGGCTGCCTGGGGAGGTGGTGGAGTCACCATCCCTGGATGTGTTTAAAACAAGCCTGGATGTGGCACTGGATGCCAGGGCATGGGTTGGGCTCAATGATCTTGAAGGTCTCTTCCAACCTGGTGATTCCGTGATCCTTGAATTCTGTGATCCTGTGAATTCTGTGATCCTTGAATTCTGTGATTCTGTGGTTCTGTGATCCTGTGAATTCTGTGATCCTTGAATTCTGTGATCCTGTGAATTCTGTGATTCTGTGGTTCTGTGATCCTGTGAATTCTGCGATTCTGTGGTTCTGTGATCCTGTGGTTCTGCTCCCTCCCCACAGCACCCACCCTGGGATATGCTGGGCTGGGACCTGGCCACACTTCATCTCTCACCTTGTGCCTTCCAAGCAAAGCAGGGTCTGGGGCCGGGAGAGCACCACACAAGCCAAGGATGCTCAGCCCCCAAACCCATCCCCACCCCTCCTGATTCTCCTGCAGGATCCCACACCCAGCTGGAGGACACGGCTCCCCGCATCGTGGAGCACCCCACGGATGTCCTGGCGTCCAAGGGGGAACCGGCCACGCTGAGCTGCAAGGCCGAGGGGCGCCCGGCCCCGGTGGTGGAGTGGTACAAGGACGGGGAGCGGGTGGAGACGGACCGGGAGGATCCCCGCTCGCACCGCACCCTCCTCCCGGGCGGGTCCCTCTTCTTCCTCCGCATCCTGCACGGGAGGCGGGGAAAGCCCGACGAGGGGGTTTATGTCTGCGTGGCCAGGAATTACCTGGGGGAGGCCACCAGCCGGAATGCTTCCCTGGAGGTGGCCGGTGAGTCCTGAGGGGGTTGGGAGGATTTGAGGGGGGGAAATTTGGGGTTCTAGTATCACCCCTTAGCCCAGCCTGCTCCTTTGGCTGTGGGACGAGGGGCTTTCACATTCCCGGGCCTCTGTTGCCAAGTGAAGAGGGGAAAATAAATGAAAATAAGAGGAAAATAATTAGAAATAAATAAAGTGAAAAGAAATAATAAATTCAAAGAAGTGAGAAATATTGGAAATAAATGAAACTAATTGAAACAAATGAAAAAGGAAACAAGTGAAAATTAATTAAAATAAATAAGGAAGTGAAAATGAATGTAAATAGCAGAAAATAAAACATGGGAAAAAGAGAAATTAAAGAAAGTGGAAATAACTGAAAGTAAGTTAAAATAAATGAAAAAATAAGTGCAAATTAGTGAAGAGAAATAATGAAAAAACTGAAAATAATTGGAAATAAATGAAAATAAATTAAAATTACTGCAAAGGAGTGAAAATAAATGAAAGCATGGTAAAAGAAATTAAAAGAGGTGAATATAATTGGAAATACATAAAAATAAATGAGAACAAATGAAGATATTTGAAAGCATTTGAAAATCAAGTAAAATCAATGAAGATAAATGAAAATCTGTTAAAGTCAATTCAGACCCCTGGTGCTGCCCCCAGCCCGGGGGCGCAGGGCTGGGCAGCTGAGGCCGCTGTGTCCCCGCAGTGCTGCGGGACGATTTCCGACAGCCCCCAGGGGACGTGGTGGTGGCGGCGGGAGAACCGGCCGTGCTGGAGTGCGTCCCGCCCCGCGGGCACCCCGAGCCCAGCGTCTCTTGGAAGAAAAACGGAGTCCGGGTCAGCGACAAGGACGAGCGCCTGACGGTGAGAGGGGCCTGAACTGGGCTGAAGGTGATGTAAGGGGGGTGGGGAATGCTGCAGGGACACAGGATGTGACGGGGATGTGGGGTGTGACATGGGTGTGGGTGCAGTGAGGATGCGGGGTGCACTGGGGACATGGAATGTGGTGGCGATGTGGGATGCAGAAGAGAGTTGTGTGATGGATATGGGATGAGATGGGGATGTAGGATGGGATAGGGATGTGGGATACATCGGAGATTTGGGATGCAATGGAAACATGGGATGTGATGACAGTGTGGGTGCAATTGTGAGATGCAATGAGGATACAGGATGTGATGGGGATGCAGAATGCAGTCAGGATGAGAGATGCAATGAGGATTTGGGATGTGGTGGGGATATGAAATGCAATGGGGATGTGAGATGCAATGAGGATACAGGATGTGATGGGGATGCAGAATGCAGTCAGGATGAGAGATGCAATGAGGATTTGGGATGTGGTGGGGATATGAAATGCAATGGGGATGCAGGATGCAATGGGGATGCAGAATTTGATAGGGATGGGAGATGTGATGTGTGCGTGTATGCAATGAGGATGTGGGATGTCATGGAGATATGGGATGCAGTGGGGATGTGGGATGTGATGGGGATGTGGGATGAGCTGTTCTTCCTGCAGGTCCGTGGTGGGAAGCTGATGGTGGCCAGCACTCACAAGAGCGATGCTGGTGTCTATGTCTGCGTGGCCACCAACGTGGTGGGGGAGAGGGACAGCGAGCCGGCCGAGCTGGTGGTCTTCGGTACGTGGGGATTTCATGTTTGGGGTGTCAGGGAGGTGGGTGCTATCCTGCTGGGACTGACAGCTATCCTGCAGAGCGCCCAGCATTTGGCAAGAGGCCCCACAACCAGGTGGTGCTGGTGGAGGGGACGGTGGAGTTTGCCTGCGAGGTGATGGGGGATCCGCAGCCGGCGGCACGCTGGCGCAAGGAGGAGGGTGAAATGCCACTGGGAAGGTGAGTAGGGGTTGGTGGGGGTGGCTCAGGGACACCAAGGCCAGCCAGGGTTCTGTGGTGCAGCTGGGCGGCATCAGTGTGTGCTTGGAGCACCTGGCATCCTCATGGCATCAAGTAATTGCATCCCATAACCCTGGCGCATCCTCTGTCCTCAGCACATCCTGCATCCCTACTGCATTCCGCATTCCCATTGTGTCACATCTGCATCACATTCCACATCCCCCTTTGCATCTCAAACCCTCATTGCATCCCACATCTCCTTTGCATCCCACACTCTTAGTGCATCCCAAATCCCAATTACATCCCATATCCTCACCGCAAGCCACATCCCTGTTTCATCCCACATCCCATCACATTCCACATCCCATCACATTCCACATCCCATCACATTCCACATCCCCATCACATTCCACATCCCCATCACATTCCACATCCCCATCACATTCCACATCCCATCACATTCCACTTCCCCATCACATTCCACATCTCCACCACATTTCACATCCCCATCACATCTCCCATTTTCCCGCATCCCAGATTTCCACTGTACCCATCACATCCCACATTCCCATCACATCCTCCATCCTCACCACATCCCCCTCCATGGCACCTTGCGCCCTCCTGGTGCCCCAGCACGCTGCTGGTGCCACAGCCTCGCGGGGTTCCCCCAGGTGGGAGGTGCTGCCGGACAACACCCTGCGGATCAGCCGGCTGCAGGTGGAGGATGAGGGCACCTACACCTGCGTGGCTGACAACAGCGTGGGCAGGTCAGAGGCATCGGGCACCCTCACTGTGCACGGTAAGGGGGGCCCTGGGGAGCACCCTTGGGTGCTGGTGGAGTGCCCAGACAAGCCCTTGTCTCTCCCCACACTGCTGCAGTGCCCCCCCAGCTTGTCACTGGGCCCCACGACCAAGCTGTCACCCCTGGCCAGAGCGTGACTTTCCAGTGCCAGAGCAAGGGCAACCCACCACCTGCTGTGTTCTGGCAGAAGAAGGGGAGCCAGGTCTGTCTCCTTCCCTCATCCTTGACCCCACACCCAATCATAGCCACATCCTCATCCCAATCCCATCACCATTTCCATTCCATCGTAATCCCCATCCCAATTCCCACTCCATCCTCATCTCATCTCCATCCCAATCTCATCCCATCTCAGCCTCACACCAGTACCAATCCTCATCCCTACCTGTCCTCATCACCATCCCATCACAGTCTCTATTACATCCCTGTCCCCATTCCATTCCCATCATAGTCCCCATGCCATGCCATGCCATGCCATGCCACGCCATGCCATGCCATGCCATCCGTGTCCCCAGTCTCATTGCCATTCTCACCCCTAACCCTGTCCTCATCTCATCCCCTGCTTCTCATCCCTCATCCCCCCACTAATCCCACTCTCTCTCAGACCCTGCTGTTCCCGGGCCAGCCCCCAATCCCTCCTGGCCGTGTTTGGGTGAGCCCCAGCGGTGCTTTGACCATCGTCAACGTCCAGCCCAGCGACGCCGGCCACTACCTGTGCCAGGCCATCAGCGTGGCCGGCAGTGTCCTGGCCAGGGCAGGCCTGGAGGTGACAGGGGGTAAGTCCAGTGGCAGTGGAGAGCTGGCACATTCAGTGTGAGTGACACCCATCCCACCACCCAGCAATTCCCAATTTTCTCCCTGCAGCACCCACTGAACTCCACCCACCGGTGCTCAGCCTGCTTCCCACTAACCGGACAGTGCTGCCAGTGGGGGCCACAGTGCGGCTGCCTTGTGGGGTGGGGGCCCATGACCCTCCAGGCAGCGTGGGGTGGCTGAAGGATGGCAGTGCCCTGGTAGGTGTCCAGCCCCGTGCCAGCCTGCTGGAGAACGGCACCCTGCAGATCACCGGCCTCCGGGTGAGCCGGCCCCGGCAGGGGCACCCGTGGGGGTACTGCAGGGAGGGAGGGGCAGTGGCTGTGAGGGGTGGAGCAAAGGGAGATGGATGCTCACAGTGGTGGGTACAAGCAGTGCTGGGACCCAGGGTGGTGGGTACAAAGCGTGGTGGGGTTCAGGGTGGTGGGTGCTGAGGTGATGGGTGCTCAGGTTGATGGGGCAGGAGCTCTTCCCCCTGCAGGTGAGAGACTCCGGGCTCTACAAGTGCGTGGCCACCAGCCCAGCGGGCGAGACACGCTGGGGCATCTCCTTGGAGGTACAAGGTGGGTCATGGAGATCTCACTGCAGCAGGGACACCGTGGCACTGGGAACAAAGCCACCCCAGACCTCCACGCATCTCCCTGCAGGTGACGAATCCGACCTCTCCCTGCCTTCCCCTGCACCCGATCTCCTCCCTGGGCCACCCTCCACCCCTGTGGTCACCAACGTTACCAAAAGCAGTGTCACCCTGAGCTGGAAAGGGAACGAGGACAGTGGTGCTGCTGATGTCACCTCTTACATAGTGGAGGCTTTCAGGTATCACACAAGCCTCTTCTCTGGCTGCAGGGATGATGTGGTGGCCTGATACCACCCTGTCACGAGCCACCCCTGTCCCCTGGCAGCCAGGCAGTGGGTGGCCCGTGGCAGACAGTGGCAGCCGATGTGGAGAGTGAGACCCACACAGTGACCGGCCTTGTCCCTGACACTGTCTACCTGTTCTTGGTGCGGGCGGTCAATGCCTACGGGCTCAGTGACCCCAGCGGCTTCTCAGAGCCTGTGCGCACCCAAGGTGAGACCCAGCAGTGACATCAGTGGAGGTGTCCACAAACCCCCACCCTTGGGTCCATCTCCACTTGGTGATACCAATGGATGTGCCCGTGCACCCAAAATCTTTGGGTCCATCCTTGCCC
The DNA here is from genome assembly GCA_013400635.1 of Hypocryptadius cinnamomeus. NCBI lineage: Eukaryota > Metazoa > Chordata > Aves > Passeriformes > Zosteropidae > Hypocryptadius > Hypocryptadius cinnamomeus. The sequence goes on from VYZP01013052.1 coordinate 17,933, forward strand.
AGTGATGCCAATGGAGTTTCCCATGAACCTGCCATGGGTATGTGCTGTCACCATGGCTCCTTCCCTTGGTGACACCAGTGGAGATATGCATGGACCCTCCACCCTCTCATGTTTCCAGCAGACACCAACCCCATGCAGCAAGGGCTGGATCCTGAGCAGGTGCAGCAGGAGCTGGCACAAGTGGCTGTGCACCTGAAGGAACCTGTGGTGCTGCCACTGGGCACCGTCCACCTCTCCTGGACTGTGAGTGCTGAGCCTCTCATCCTGTACAGGGCTCCCAGCACTGATCATCCCCCCATTCCACCCTTCCCTCGGGTCCTCAGGTGGAGCACCAGGCACCCTTCCTTCAGGGCTACCGGGTGCTGTACCGGCAGCGCGGCGGGCGCTGGGAGGAGGCACAGACGGTGTGGGCTCCAGGGGAGCGGGGGGCCCTGCTCACCGAGCTGCGCCGGGGCCAGGACTACGAGGTCAAGGTCCGACCGTATTTTCATCACCTCCATGGTCCCGACAGCGCTGTGCGGGCTCTGCGCACCCCTGAAGCGGGTGAGTGCGGGGTGGAGGGGATAGTGTGGGTCCCTGGGGACAACCTGGAGGTGATACCCCATGTGTCCTCCACCGGCAGCCCCCAGTGCCCCACCACGAGCTGTCAGTGTGGCTGGGAATGGTACCAGTGTCCGCATCTCCTGGCAGCCACCACCTCTGGCAGAGCAGAATGGGATCATCCGTGATTACCAGGTAAGTGTGGACAGCAGCAGGGATGTGGCAGCTCCACTCTGTCCACTCATGACACCATGTCATGGCATCCTTATGGGTGTTCCTCATCTTTTCCTCCTGGTCCCCACCAGATTTGGTGCTTGGGCAATGAGAGCCGCTTCCACATCAACCAGAGCGTGGAGGGGACGGTGCTGGCGACAGTGTTGCGGGGACTTGTCCCCGGGGTCCCTTACCGTGCTGAGGTTGCCGCTGCCACCAGTGCTGGTGTGGGTGCCCGCAGTGCCCCTGTCCCCATCCACATCGGTGAGTCCCTCATTGTCACAACTGGCACCCATGGGTGGGGCATGATGGGGTCACCCGCTGCGGTGCTGGGGATGGCTCCTTGGCACCCCGCCGGTGTGTCCCTCTTTCCCATGTCACTTGCAGCCCCCCTGGTGGAGCGAGATGCGGGGCCAGCAGCTGGGAGCAGCTTGGCTGAGCATTTAGCAGAGGTAGCCAGGCAGCCAGCCTTCATTGCCGGCGTTGGTGGCGCTTGCTGGGTCATCCTCGCTGCCTTTGCTGCTTGGCTCTACAGCCGCCGCCGGAGGAAGAAGGAGCTCAGCCACTTCACCGGTACAGGGGGGTGCTACCCCTGGGACCCCTCACCCTTCACCCCTCACCCATCAGCCACCCACCATCCTTCTCTTTACAGCGTCCTTTGCCTACACACCCACCGGTAAGCCTGTAAGTGCTGCGGGGTCCCAGTATGGCCTCTCGCTGCCCTCACCCCCGTCTCTTTCCACAGTCGCCTTCCCGGCTCCAGTGCGCAGCAACCCCAGGTAACCCCCCCGGCACCCCCTGCCCTCCCCAGGAGCCCCAGGGCTGAGCACCAGCATTCCTTCACCCCGTCCCCCTGCAGGGCAGCTGCCGGCGGTGGTTACCCGTGGCTGGTGGATGCGTGGCGTGGTGGCAGCACAGCCAGTTCTGCCGGGTGTTTGGGGTCCACTGAGAGATACTACAATGGTGAGGGGTCAGCATGGGGCTGGGCGGCTCTTGAGGGGGTCACGATCAGCCCTGACGATGCTGGTCACCCTCTGCAGATGCCGGCATCACCCGTTACATCGCCCAGACGGAACAGTTTGGAGCGGGGGCTGGCGAGGGGCCGGTTTACAGCACCATCGAGGTTGACAGTGAGGAGCTCTGCACATTCCCCCGTCCCTTCTCACAGTATGGGACCTCCTACCCTGGGGGGGGGTCCCAGCCAATGGATGCTGCAGCCTCCCAGGTGCCCCGTGGCCGGGCTGAGCACGGTAGGGTGGTGGGACGGGTGGGGGCACACGTGGGTGCTCGTGGTGCGGTGCCCTCCCCACAGCCCCCCCAGCATCCCTCCTTGGCACAGGGGCCAGAGCGAAGCTGGGGCAAGCAGTGAAACCGCCGGCAGTGAGCTGGACAGAGCTGCTGCCCCCGCCGCCCTCAGCCAGTGAGCTCAGCCAGTGTGCCCAGGAGGAGGAGAAGGAGGAGGAAGAGGAGGATGAAGAGGGAGAGGCAGCCGGAGGGTGAGTGTGGGGGCTTGGGGGCTGGGCATGCTACCCCCAGCAGCTACCCTGTGGTCTCCACCCTGCAGGTTGGGGATGGAGGTGTGGTACCCTGGTGAGGACTTCCCCTGTGCCACTGCTGCGTCCTCACCCACCACCTCCTCCGGCTGCCGTTCCACCGCCACGCTGACACCATCACCTCACACCACCGAGGACATCCCTCGCCTCCGTGACTTCAATAGCTCCCTCCTGCCCCGGTAGGAGATGGGCCTTGCTTGGTATGGCCGTACCATTGGGGTCTGGATGTCCCACTGGCATCCAGATGTCCCATTGAGGTCCAGATATCCCACCATGGCCTGGGTGTTCCATCGCGATCCAGCCATGTTGTCACTACCCAGCCCTGCCATGCCATCATGGTCCAACTGTGTCATTAGGGTCCAGGTGTCTCATTGGGGTCCAGATGTTCTGTTGGGGTCAAGATGCCTCACCATGGTCCAGATGTTCCATCACAACCCAGCCATTTTGCCACCATTTGGCTCTGCCATGCTGCCATAGTCCAGCCATGCTGCTGAGGTCCAGATATGTCATCTGAGGTCCAGGTGTCCCATTGAGCTCTGGATGTCATGCCCAGTCATGGTTACATGATCCATTTCCACTGGTCCACCACAGTCTGGCATTGCCACTGGACTCTGGATCAGGCTCTGGATGTCCCACCATGGCCTGGGTGTCCCATCACAATCCAGCCACTCTATCATGATCTGGTCCTGCTGTGCCACCATAGTCTGGCCATGCCATTGGGGTTTGGATGCCCCACTGGAGTCTGGATGTCCTACCATGGTCCAGGCGTCTCTTTGTGATCCATCCATGGTGCCACCATCCACCCCTGCTCTCCAGCTGTGCTCTGGCCGTGCTGTCATGACCCATCCATGACATTGTGAGTGACTGGGCATTGCAATACAGCTGCACCATCACGAGACAGGTGGGCCATCATCACCCAGCTGTGCTGCCGTGGTCCAGCTCTGCCACGATCCACCAGTGCCATCACAATGCTGGCATGTCACTGCACTCCAGCTGGGCAGCTGCAATCAAGCTCCATGGTTGCAATCCAGCTGTGCTATGATCCAGCTGGGCAGCTGCAACCAAGCTGCGTGGTTGCAATTCAGTCGTGCTACAATCTAGGTGTGTCATGATTTCGCTGTGCAGCTGCAATCTGCCAGTGTGCTTGCAGTCCAGATGTGTGGTGATCCAGCTGTGCCACTGCAGTCCAGCTGTGTGGCTGTAATCCAGCTGAGTAGCCTCTATCCAGCTGTGCTCCAGATGTGCCATTGCAGGCCAGCTATGCTATCACAGCCTTGCCAGGCTGTGGTTCTCCCCTCTAGCTGAGCCACTGCACTCATCCAGCTCCCCTTTGCCACCCCAGCCGTGATCCAGCTGTGGCACTTTTACCCAGCTGTGATGCTTCAGCCCACCTACACCACTGCCATCCGGCTGTGACAATACCACATGGCTTCTTCTGGCTCTGGCACAGCTCTGGAGGGCTTGTGCCAGCACTGTGGTGGCCACTGAGCCCCCATGCCACTCCCCCCACCCTGGCTTCACTCCACCCCCCTCTTTGCCAGGAGACCCCCCCACGGTGTCAGCACCCCCCCACAGGCACCCAGCCCCTCGGTGACTCCGCATGCCAGCGAGGGCCACCCACCCCGAGCCCTCTGCCCTCCTGGCACAGGTGAGCTCCGAGGGGCCAGTCTGGGTGGGTGGGGGCCTCGCTGGCTATGGAGGGGGCTGACGCTGCCATCCCCACCTCCCCAGGGAAAACCCGCGGGGTGATCTCCAAAAGTCGCCTGAAGCCCAAATGCAGCCGCTACCGCCGGGAAAAGCAGACGGGAGGTGAGTGGGAGGAAAAAACCAGGGCGTTGGAGAGGCTCAGGGGAGCTGAGCCCTCTCCTCCCTCCCTGCCGCAGACCTGCCGCCGCCGCCGCTGCCGCCGCCAGGCGAGACCCCCGGCCCCGCTCCGGAGCTGGAGCCGAGCGGGGCTGAGCGCAGGGTCACCCAGCGTCCGCCCCGCGGCGGTAAGCCAGAGCCACCGACCGCGCCACGAGAGGGCTGGGGGTGTCACTGCCGAGCCACATCCTTGTCCCCTCCCCCGCAGATGAGGTCACCCCCTACAGCAAACCCTCCTGCCTGCCCCGCGGGCAGGTGTCCGGCAGCTGCTCCACCACCGGCAGCGTCTCGTCCCGCGGCTCCTCCAGCTCCCGCGGCCACGGCTCGGGGCGCAGCCGGACCCCCGGGGACCGCGGCGAGGGCACCGGGCACGGCCGCCGCCCCGGGGCCCCGTTCCCCTGCCCGCCGCAGGAGAAGCGATAAAAGGGAGGGCGAGTCGGTGACAGAGCTGGGGACATGGGGATGGGAACGCAGGGGACACGGAGGGATGTTCTTTAATTTCTGAGTGGTTCCGTGGAAATAGGGTTGCACAGAGGTCGCAGCCAGTGGGTGTCAGAGTGAGGGGGGACACGGATTCTTGGGGTGGGGCAAGGAATTCACAAGGAATGAGGACCCTGGGGAGGGACAAGGATGCTCAGGAGGGACAAGGAAGATGCTCAAGGAGGGACATGAACCCTGGGGACAGGAACAGTTGGGACAGATGAGCAGAAGAGGGATGAGGGCGCTGGGGAGGGGTGAGGAAGATGCTTAAGTGGGGCAAGGATCCTGGAGATAGGGACAGCTGGGAGGAACAAGGATGCTGGGAAACGACAAGGACATCTGAGAGGGATAAGATGGTTGAAAGGGAAGGGGACAGGTGGTGGGGGACAAGATTACATGGGGGGACAAGGACACAGCAGATGGATGAGGGTGCTGATGAGGAACAAGGAAGGCTGGGGGACAAGGATGCCTGGAGGGAAGAGGACATGCAGGAAGGACAAGGATTTCTGGGGAATTGATGATTGCTGGGGGGAAGAGGACACTTGGGAAAAACAAGACTGCTTGGGAGGGACAAGGACAGTAGTAAGGGACAAGGAGGATGGTTGCAGGGGGATGAGAACAGTGGGGAAAGAAAAGGACACTTGGCATGGGGGACAAAACAACTGATGAAGGGTGAGGACACTCCGGAGGGCTGGGAAGCCTGGGAATGAGGATGATTAGGAGGGACAAGGACATTTAGAGGGAGCACAAGGCCACTCAGGTGGCTTGGGAAGGATGAGAACATTTGGGAGAGACAATGATAGGAAAGGTGGGACAAGGAAAAGGAAGGACATGAACTATCAGAGATCACAAGGACACTTGGGAGGAATGGGAATACTCAGTGGGAATGGGATGGTCAAGGGGGTCAACAGCCCTAGGGAAAGACAAGGACACAGGGTGGACAACAGTGCTTGGGCTGGAGAAGGATAGTTAGGGGGGATGAGGATGCTGGCGAAGGAGCAGGACACTGAGGGAGGACAAGGACACTTAGAGGGATGCAGACTCTTGGGGAAGATGAGGGTGCTGGGAAGAAATGAGGAATTTGGGAAGGGGTGGGGATGCTGAGGAGGGATGGGGACACTGTGGAAGAAGGAAGACACTTGGGAAGGGCAAGAATGCTGAATAAGGAGGGACACCCACCCACTTAGGTGCCACCCACCCTTTGTGGGTGGCTTTTCCTAGTAAAGAGCCCCTGTTTGGGGAACTGCCTAATAAAGCTGGATTTTAGCTGAGCCAAGGGGTCTGGCCTTGCTGTGTCCTGCGCCCTGGGGACTGCCACACTCCTGTCCCTCCTGTCCGCAGCTCACCACCTTCCCTGGCCCAGGGGCTGCCAATCCCTGGTCCTTGGCCACCTGGAAAGCAAAGGAAACATTTTCCAACACCCTGCAACACCTCACCACCCCCAGTGCCCACCACCCTGACCCTGGGGCACTGCACACCATTCTGTGAGCTACTGTTCATGGCTGCCTCTGTCCTGGCTCTCTGTGGGACCTCCAGCGCTGTCCACCAGTCCCAGGTGGCAGAGTGGACTCCGGGTGGGAAGACCTGCTCCAAGGGTGATGGTGGTGGTGAGGGATCTGCAGGGGAGAAGGCAAGAGCTGGTGGCATCACCATGGTGTCCCAATGGAGCCGTCTTCCTTGAGGAGGTGACAATGCTCAGGGTCAGAGAGGGGGTCCATGGACCTTCACTCACCCCCATAGGCCACGTCGGTGTCCTCAAGGCTGTAGCAGAGGCCATCGACAGCCACGGCCAGTGCCCGGGCAAAGCTGGCGTCCAGGAGGAAGGAGCCGTCGCAGGAGCTCACCAAGCTGCAGCGGGTGCTGGCAAAGTTGTCCTCTGAGACAGACCCCCAGCCGTTCAGCAGCGACCCTCCTGGTGAGCCCCTTGTTGTTGTCTGCTCTTCCTCCTCCTCCTCTTCCTCCTCCTCCTCTTCCTCCTCCTCCTCACCTAGCTCAGAGGCTGGTGGCCCATAGATGTAGCCGTAGGTGTGCGGTGGTGAGAAGGACCGTGGTGTGGTTGGTACGGGGGGCCTGTGGGGAACACAGTGGGGCTACTGCTGGCACCAGGGGATGCAGCACTCATGGGAGTGTCCCAGGGGGATGGGGAATACCTGCAGCAGGTAGTGTCCTGCTCCATCTCCAGGACCTCAGCCACCTGCTGTTGTGTGAGGACCCCGTCGCTGAATGCTGGCGAGAGGCGCCTGGTGCCCAGGGACATGTCCTTGGTGTACCTGATAGCCAGAAATATGTCCCCTGAGTGCCTGGCCTCCAGTGACATGTTCCAGGCATGGCTGGTGGCTGGGGACATGTCCTTGGGATACCTGGTGTCCAAGAACATGTCCTTCTGGTGACCAGCGACTGGAGACACCTCTTCAGGGTGCCGGGTGGCTGGAGATGTGTCCTTGGGGTGCCGGGTGGCTGGAGATGTGTCCTTGGGATGCCTTATTGCTGGTGACATGTTTTCAGGGTACCTGCTGCACAGGGACACGTCCCTTGTGTGCATGGTCACCATTGATGGGTCCCTGGGGTTCCTGGTAGCCTGAGACATCTCCTCAGAGTACCTGGTGTCCAAGAACTTGTCCCTGTGGTGCTCGGGGGCTGGTGACATCTCCTCAGGGTGCCTGGTGAGTGGGGATGTGTCCCTGGGGTGCCCAGTGGCTGCCAATGTGTCGTTGGGATGCCTCAAGTCTGGTGACATGTTTTCAGGGGACCTGGTGCACAGGGACATGTCCCTTGTGTGCATGGTCATGAGAGATGGCTCCCTGGGGTACTTGTTGGCTGGGGACATGTCCTTGGCATACCTGGAGGCCAGGAACTTGTCCCTGCAGTGCCTAGTGGCTGGTGACATCTCCTTGGGGAGCCTCGTGCCTGGGGATGTGTCCTTTGCGTGTCTGCTGGCTGGGGACATGTCCTTGGCATGCCTGGTGGACAGTGAGATGTCCCTCTGGCACTTGGCTACTGGTAATGGGTCTCTGGGGCACCTGGTGACCAGGGAGGTGTCCTCAGGGTGCCTGGTGGCCAAGACTGTGTCCCTCTGGTGCTTGGCTGCTGGTGATGGATCCTTATAGTGCCTGGTGGCTGGTGACATGTTCCTGGGGGTCCTGACTGAGGACACATCCTTAGGATGCCTGCTGTCCAGGAACATGTCCTTGGGGTGCTCAGTGACCAAGGACATGTCCCTGGGGTTCCTGGTGGCTGGTGACACACCCCTGGGGCTCTCAGTGATTGGGGACATGCTCCTGGGGATCTCAGTGACTGGGGACATGTCCTTGGGACGCCTGGTGACCAGAGATGTGTCCCTGGGGCACACGAAGGTCGGGGACCTGCAGGTGCAAGGGACATGCTGGGTTTTGCAGCAAAGGGCTGAGTTGCAGGGCACTCACCTGGACGGGGACACCCAGACTCACCGTGTCACTGGAGGGTGCCAGGCACGGGGTGGTCTCGGGGGTGTCACTGGTGACGTGGTTACACCAGAGGCCAGTGACGTGCTGCCCTGATGTGGTTTTGGAGAGCTGAAGACCGGCAGCCGTGGGTCCCTGCTGTCCATCAGGGCAGCAGCTGTGTCACCCTCGTGTCCCCTTTGCTGAGGCTGCCTGGCTGCCAGCCCAAAATCCGTCCCCCACTCGCCTCCACTTCCAGTGACAGGGAAGTGGCTGGGACCAGCTGTGAGCACTGGGGTGCTGTGCACTTGGTGCAGCTCTGCAAGGGGAGTGAGGGACACAGAGCCATGGGCCACTGTCCTGGTGTCCCCCATGTCCCCCCATGTGCCCCCACACCCACCTCTCTTGCGAACACGCTCCCAGGGTGCTGGGTTTGGGGTGCTGGGCGAGGAATGCACCCCGGGGTGCCCCCCACCACAGCACCCCATGTCCCCAAGGGGTGGTGGGTGTCCCCCACGGAGGCTGCTGTGGATGGGGGGCGTCGGGGGGCCAAGGCTGGGTGGCTCCAAGGAGAGGGCTGGAAGAGTAAGAGAGGTCAGGGCACCCATGAGGCCACGTGTCCCCTGTCCCCTCTGTCCTTGGGTCTGTGTGTCCTTGCTGCCTGCAGACACAACGGGGAACACCAATGTGAGGGTCCCATGGCACTGGGGCTCCCTGGCATAGGGTGGGGGTCTTGGGTACACTTTGCTGGCCCCATGGCACTCTGTGGGGGTCCTAGGCCTGGGCTGGGGGCCCTGTTGCAGCAGGTCAGGGTTTGATGGAACTGGGTGGGGATCCAATGATGTCACATGGGGTGGATGGGGGTCCCATAGTACTGATGGGGGTTCCATGGCAGAGGGTGGGGCTCTATGGCACTAGGTGGGGGTCCCAACCCTGGTGTTCACTGGAGGGGTGAGGGTCCCATGGCAGTGGGTGGGGACACCAGTCCCTACGGGGCTCACTGGAGGGGTGGGGGTCCCTGCCATCACTGCCCAGGAGCCGGCTGCTGAGGCTGCTGCTGCTGCTGAGGTTTTGGGGGGCACAGCTGGGTTTCCAGGGACCCCCAAGCCATGGCGAGTCACCAGCCACCAGCCTGCAGGGCAAGAGCTGCTGTCAGTGCATCAATCCCCACACACCAGGGATCTGCCGTGTCCCCCGCCCCATGACCTCTCACCTGTGGCGAGCTGCGGCGTCCTGGCTGGCACGGCGCTGGCAGAGGAGGAGGAGGAGGGCGAGTAAGGCCAACCAGAGCATGGAACCAGCGGCTGCGATGACAGCAGGCTGCTGCAGCGCCTGGACCACCCTGCTGCTCCCTGCTGTCAGCCCTACAAGGGTCCCATCAGTGTCACTTCGTGTCACCACCTTGACCCCCACCTGCACCCCACCTTGCTCTGCATGTCCTACCCAGGACTCCACAGGTGGCATTGCTGGGAACCCCCAGCCCTGCACTGTTGAAAGCTGCCACCTGGACACAGAATTCGGCCCCGGGGTGTGGGAGGAAGGTTTCCAGGCGGCGGGTGGCTCCGTCCACTGTCCTGTTGGTGGGATGCTGCCAGCCCTCACCCATTGACCAGACCTGGCAGGCACCAAGAGGATGTTTCCCCTTAGATGATTAGCCTTGATGGCCCCCCAGTGGATGGACCCCCTGTGGATGGACTCCCTGTGGATGGACCCCCTTGGACAGACTCCTTCAGATGAACATCCCTTGACAGACTCCCACTGATGGATCCCCCATGGATAGATTCACTTGGATGGGTCCCCTTAGATGAACCTCCCTGATGGACTCCCCTTGGCAGGACCCCTTTGGGAGGGCTCCCTTGCATGCCCCTAGGATGGACCTCCTTGGCTGAATACTTCTTGGATGGACCCCCATTGATGGACCCCACTTTGGATGGACCCCCTTGGCTGAATCCCCTAGGCTGGACTCCTTTGCATGAACTCCCTTGGATGCCACTAGACAGATGCCCTGGGAGGGACCCTCACCCTGGCTGGCCCTTTTGGATGAACCCCCTCCTGGACAGACTCCTTGGATGGTGCCCCCCTTGGATAGACCCCCACCTTTGACAGGCTCCCTTTTTGGGTGGATCCCCTTGCATTGACCCTCCTTGGCCAGAAGACCCCAGCCCTGGCCCCTTGCCCCATTGCCCCAAACCTGGTAGCCCCGGATGATGCCATTGTGTGCTTCAGGAGGAGGTGGCTCCCAGCTCACGACCACGGTGCCGTTCCCTGCCTCAGCCTGGCTGACAGTGACACGCTGGGGCGCTGCACTTGGCACTGCTGGGACAGGGATGCTGAGACCCCTGGGACTCCCAGCCGACCTCCCCATCCACCACCCAGACATCCCGGGGGACACACGACGCACCTTCCTCGGGTATCCAGAGGTGCCTGCTGTTGCTGTCTGAGCCCTGGGTCCCTCCGGTGTAGGGTCGGACCTTGAACTCGTACTTGTAGCCCCTGCGGAGCGCAGGGATGATGGCGCTGAGCTCCCTGCCTGCGTCGTGCTGGACCCAGGAGGTGGCGACCGGGAGCAGGCTGCGGTACAGCACCACGTAGCCCACAGGCACCGGCACCGGCATCAGCATCTGAAGGAGATGGGAAGGATTCAAGTTAAGGTGGGACACGGGGATGTGTCCCGTCCCCACCTCCCCTGGGGAGTGGCGTCACACCAACCTGCCAGCGGAGCTGGACAGCAGCAGTGGGCAGTGCGGTGCCGTTGTCCAGGTGCAGCCGTACGGCCAGCAGGTCCCGTGGGGCAGCCTCCTGCAGGCCCGTTGCCAGCCGGTCTGTGAGGCAGAAGAAGGCAAATGGCAGCACCAGGCAGGACAAAGGTCCCCAGACACCTGCCCAGACACCCCCCTCAGATACCTGCACGTGAAGGTCCTGATGCCTACCTGCATGGACTCACTCAAATTAACCCTTTTGGACAGACACCCTTTGATGGGTCTGCCTTGAATGGACCCCTCTTGGAGATGCCCCCTTTGATGTGTTGCCCCTGGGGACATGGGATGGGATCCCATGATATACTCCTCCATGATGTCCCTTTGGACGGATATTTCTTGTCCTATCCCCCTTTGTACTTCCACCTTCCATAGATCCCCTTAAATGGATTCTCTTGGAGGAACCAGGTTGGCTGGATCCCCTTTGAGTGGGTGATCTTGAATGAATCCCCTTGGATAGACTCCCACCTCAATGCATTTCCTTAGATGGATCCCCTTACATGGACCTTCTTGGATGGATCCTGTTGGATGGATGTGTTTGGATGGACATATCTTTGGAGTTCTTCCTTTGATGGATCCCCTCAAATGGTTCAGCAGGATGGACTTTATTTGATGGATGATGGGTGATGGATGATGGACGATGGACGATGGATGATGGATGATGGGTGATGGATGATGGATGATGGATGATGGGTGATAGATGATGGATGATGGGTGATGGATGATGGATGATGGATGATGGATGATAGGTGATGGATGATAGGTGATGGGTGATGGATGATAGGTGATGGGTGATGGATGATAGGTGATGGATGGCCTTGGATGGACCCCCATGGACAGACTGGCCTTGGATGGACCCCCATGGACAAACTGCCCTTGGATGAACCCCATTAGATGGACTCTGTTAGATGGATCCCCTTGCATCAACCCCAAAATGGCCCTGGGTGCCTGTGGCAGTGGAAGGTCCCACCACTGACCCTCGATGTGCAGGAAGGTGGTGGCGGCGGCGGTGCCCAGCTGGCTCTGCGCTGTGCACACGTACGTGCCGGCATCGGCGGCCGTCACGGCGTAGAGGCGCAGAGTGTGCTCCCGGTCCACCTCGTGCCTGCGGGTCACCAGCTCTCCATCAGCCTCATCCCCACGCCAGGGATGGGACATCTCCCCCCTGCCACCACCTACCTGCCCCAGGGCAGGTCTCCACGCTCCTTGTGCCACTGCACCTGTGGCGCTGGGTCACCTCGGGCGCTGCAACCCAGCTCCACGGTGCTGCCGGGCACCGCCACGGCGTCGCTTGGGTGCCGCACGATGCTTGGCTTCTCTGCAGGGGGACATCAAGGATGTAGCACCATGGCTGGGTGTGACGTGCCCACCCCCTGTGGGAGACCCTTGGCTTACCCAGCACAGAGACACGGGCACCCCGGCTCTCCCTCTTGCCTGCCGCATTGGCCGCCACACAGATGTAGAGACCGGAGTCGCTCCGTTGTGCTGATGCCACCTGCAACTTCCCCTTGGTGACCGTGTACCTACCACCTACCAAGTCCAAGGTCACCCCGTCCTTCTTCCAGGTAATGTAGGGTTCGGGGTACCCCAAGGGGGGGACACAATCCAGCTCCAATGCTTGTCCCGCTGTGGTCACCAAATCACCCGGCTGCAGGCGGAAATTGTCCCGCAGCACTGCGGTGCGGAGGGCACATTGTGGGTGGGGGAACAGGATTTTCTGGTGTCCCCCCACCTGCATCTCCCACCCACCAGGTGTTCTTACCAGCTGGAGTTTGGGGTGCCGTGGCCACGCTGGGGAAGCGGCAGCCTGTCGGGTGACAGGGAGGTGGTGGGAGAATGCCAGTATGTGCCCCAAGTGGGCATGGTCTCAGATCCGGGGTGGGGCAGGGGCAGGGTTAAGTGGATTTTGGCCCCCGTGGGCTGCACTCACCTCCGTGATGCAGGGCGGCGAGGCAGAGCCCCAGGCCCAGTGCTGTCTCCCAGCCGCCCGCCATGCCGGCCCTGGCCAGCCTTCCCGTTTCCTCCCGAAATCCCGGTTCCTCCCCGCCAGCACCGGGGCTGGATCCGGCTCCGGATGGGGGGGTACAATAGCCGGATGCGAGGGCCGGGAAATGCCGAAGGAGGGGGGAAGGTGATGGTGAACACAAACATCTCAGCCATCCTGTGGCAGTGGGAGTGCCCGGCCACGGTGGCATTGGCAGCACCCCGAGACAGCAGAGTGGGGGACACCAGCAGTTAATGAATTTAATTAGTCAGAATAAATTCCCCTTTTCCTTCGCCATGTGCAGAGGAAGACAAATTAAGAAGAAACAGGCTCTCAGCTGAGGACACCATCAGTAGGCACCAGAGGGAACAGTCCAAGGTCTCCCATGCACTTCAAGTGCCAGTTTGAGTGCCAGCCAGGTGTCTTGGGTTTGTGTGGTCTTACCTGTCAGCCACTTGTCTTGTGTCCCCCCACCCTGGGGGACCCCTGTCCCACAAAGACACCCAAGGGTGCCACCACCAGGCGGGTAGTACGTTTAGTTTATTGGTTAGTAGTGCACCCCGAGCACTCCAGGGTGCCCCGGCACCCACCCCGGGTGCCCCAGGGCCCGGCTTGCTTGGCCGGCCGCTCTCTGCTTTTTGTCCTAAACCTATTTCCCATGAAGGCTTGGGGAGAGACAGCGCCGTGTGCCCCAAAACCGGGGGATTTTCACAGAAAATCCTACCGTGGCAAAGGGGCAATGCTTGGACCAGGGCTTCCAGCCCACGATTAGGGGACATTGCAGCTGAGGAGCCGGGGGGCAGGAAGGATCCCCCTGTTTAGACTGCCTGAACAGGGTGTCCTCTGTGTGTTGCGCCCTTGGGCGAGCTTGTGTGCCAGTGCATGTCCTGCTCCATGCATGGGGGCTGTGCCACGGGGGGCGGGCACTGTGCTCTTGCACACACGTGTGCATGCAGGGTCGCTGGGCGTGCAGTGTGTGTGCTCCCCGTGTGTGTGTGCACACTCCAAGCATGCTCAGCTGCTTTGTGCTCGCTCTCTCCACACGCACCCTGTGCAAGCACAGCGCACACTCTTTGCACACTCACTGCAGGCTCCACGCGTGCCCTGTGCCAGCACTGCAGGTTCACTCTTGTGCGTGCTCTGAGCACACTCAGCTGCTCGCTTTGTGCACGCTCTTTCCACACACACCTTGCACGCTCTGTGTGTGCTTCGTGCAAACACTGCACACACCCTCTCTGCTCACCCTCTTTGCACACTCACCACATGCTGTGTGCATGTCCTGTGCAAATGCTGCGTGCATGTTCCCTCCCCACGCTCCCTGCACACTGCACAGGCGCTCTCTGCATGGGCTCTGCACTCTGCACACACTTGGGACACACACGCAGGGCTGGCACGCTCACAAAGGCCATGCAGGCTCAGTGGACACTCTCCACATGCCACACACGCTCTGTGCACACTGTGCAGCCTTAGCTGCATGCTCCGTGTGTGTTCTCTCCATGGGCTCCACGTGTTCTCTTGCACGCTCTGTGCATCCTCTTCGCACACTGTGCGCACACTTGCTGCACACCTTCGCGCCCGCCCCCGTGTGCACAGTCCATGTGCCCTCCTGCACGCTCCATGCACACGTGCAGCGCTCGAACGCTCCCTCTGCATGCTCCATGCTCCCTCTGGCACACTCTCTCCGTGCACTGATTGCATGTTCTCTCTGCACACGCGTGTGCTTTCTGCACGCTCCCTGCACACTCGTCCCGGCGAGAAAGCCATTAAAGCGATGCCCCAGGAAGACGGGGGACGGAAGAGGGGAGCTCTGGGTGGGATCAATAGGAAATTAGTGACTTTACGCCGAGCAGAATGACGCCCAGTGGTGGGAGCAGGGCTGCGCCGGTGTCCCCGCTTGCTCGGTGGCGGAAGTGTGGCCGTGCCGGTGTCCCTGCCCGCTTGCACGCTGCCACCAAAGCGCGCACAGTCCCCCCTGCTCAGGCGCTGATCTCCACGGCGTTGGCCTCCTCCTGCTCCCGAATGACGTGCACGCCGGCAGTCCGCAGCAGCCGCGGGGCGCCGCGGGAGCGTGCCGGCGAGCCCGGTGGTGACCTGTGGGTCCGCGTCGAGGCGGGTGAGCGAGCCGGCGAGCGATGGTAACGGCGAGTCGAACGCCCCACTGGTCCTGGCGAGCGGCCGGCTGCCGGTACCGGCGAGCTGGTGTAGCCTGGTTCCACCGTGCCGCGGGGTTCAGGCAGTGAATCCTCCTCCGCCTCCGGCGAGTCCTGCCCAGAGCCAAGAGGAGAAACACGTGGGACATGTGCAGACCCTGTGCTGGGATGCTGCTGGCGTGCTACTGGTGCTACCGGCTCTCACCTTATCCTTAAGGATGTACAAAGCCACCGGGTTCTTGCGCTCGTGCTCGCCGCTCCGTGGGATGCCTTCGGCTGTGAGGAAGCAAGGTGATGCTCACCATGCCCGGAGCATTGGTGTTCCCCCAGCCCACCGCCGCCACCACGAGGCCGGCACTCACCCTCGTGCTTCAGGCGCTCCTCGTCCTGCTCGGCGTAGTCAGAGGTTGGCTGTGTCTCTGCTTGTCGCTTCTCCCTGGAAAGGGAAAGGGGATGGATGGGGCAGCGCTGGCATCGTGTTAGAGGCAGTGGGGGAACTGCCTGTGGCTCATCCAGAGGAGGGTCAAGTACTGCAGAGATGGGATGGGATGGGATGGGATGGGATGGGATGGGATGGGATGGGATGGGATGGGATGGGATGGCACAGCACGGCATGGCACACCATAGCACAGCATGGCACATCTTGGCATGGAAAAGGGTAGGATGTGTTAAGATGAGATGATAGGATGGTAAGGACAGGATGGGATGGGAAGAGATGAAATGGGAAAAAACAGGATCTAACAAGACAGGATAGGACAAGATGGGACAACCCATTTTGTCTCCCATGTTATCCCTACACATACTTCTTGGAGGGTTTCCAGCAGGCACAAACTGTCACCAGGGTGACAAGAAGGAAGATGCCGCCGGTGGACAGGATGATGTAGAGAGAGCTCCGGCCTGAAGGAGAGGAACGAGGGGGGACAACCCCCCAAAAATTTTAGCTGAAAGCATCTGCAAGGGATGGCCAAACCTGAGAGTGCTGGAGGGAAGAAGGGTGGCTTACGGTAAACAGTGAGCTTCACGGGGACACTGCGGCCATGGCTGATGGGGTTCTCCACCAGACAACTGTAGACGTCATCGTCAGCCATGAGAACACGGGTGATGGTGAGGATCTTCTGGTCAGGGGAGAGGAGCAGGCGGGAGTCGTTGCTCAGCGGCCGCCCGTCCTTCAGCCAGGTGTAGGTGGGCTTGGTGCCATTCTCGTGTGAGCAGTTGAGGGTGAAGAACTCACTGAGCTCCAGCACCGTTGAGGAGGCCACCAGCACTTGTGGCTTTGAGATGGGAACTGTGGGCAAGTAGAGGAGCCACGGTGATGCCACGTTTCAGGGGATGGATGGGCTCAGGGGGCAGGAAGAGAGACATCAAAACCCCACCAACCTGAGGTGGTTGAAACCCCCAAAACCACCTCCCAGCTGGAGAAAGCCCTCCCAATATGTGCTCAGGGAAGACACCCCATGGATAACCCAGTCTCCCCTGATGTCCTTCTTGCCCTTACTGTCCACGGTGAGGTTGATGGTCTTCTCGCCGGTGAAAGTGTCGTCGGTGATGGACACCTCCACCTCGTAAGCGCCCTCATCAGCCAGCTGCAAGGGGCTGATGAGCAGCGAGCCGTTCTCCAGCACGCGGATGCGGTCGCGGTAGTCGGGCCGTAGGTTGCCGATGATCTCGGTGCCGATGGACTGGACCACGGTGACGGGTTTGTCCCTCTTCAGCTGCCACTTGACCACTGGCTTGTCCGCGCTGGCGCTGGCGTAGCGCACCGACAGCAGCGCCGCCTTGCCCGCCGTGCCACGGACCAACGGCGTGGGGCTGGTGATGTTCACCCCTGCCAGCAGACCTTGGGGTGTGGGGAGAGACAGTGGGGTGCCGAGCACGGAGGAAACAGGGAAACCCCAAGCTGGAGCTGTCCTGAGCACCCCCAAGGTGCCCAGCTTGGTTCCATGACCTTTGCAAAGATGCATGCGTGACCCCAAAAGTGCATGAGGGGTGGGAGCCCTCCTGTGCTCAGATCAATGCAACATGAAAAAAATCAAGGAATCACCCCCAAAATTGCTTTGGGAGTGGGAGGTGGGTTGATACAATCCTCTGTGAAGATGCATTATCACTCCCCAAAGCTGCATTGGGGGTGAGAGTTCTCCTGCAGCCAGGTCAATGTAACCAACCCTTTGCAAAAATGCATGCATCACCCCAAAAGTGCAAGGAGGAGGAGTGGACGGCACACCTCCTGTTGCTAGGTTCTGCAGAAATGCATGTGGTGTCCCCAAAATGTGCAGGGCTTGGGCAGGAGCTCCCCTGCAGCTGGGTCAATGTAGCCCTTTGCAGAAATTCATCTATCACCCCCAAAAATGCAGGGGAGTGCTCCTGCAGCCAGGTCAGTGCAACCCTTTGCAAAAATGCACACATCACTTGCAAAAATGCAGGGGGTGGGAGGCAGGTCGAGGCAACCCTTGGCAAAGTCGTATCATTGCCCTGCAAAAATTGCCTGGGAGTGAGAGATGCCAGTGCTTGGAATGCTTTGCAAAGATACCTTAATTCCCCCAAAAATGGTGGGGGGGAAGGATTTTGTATCCCACCCCCACCCCCATTGGATGCTCCTGTCCAGACAAAGCCCCCTCAGATGCAAAACTGCATCACGAGAGTCTATGCACGTGCATTGCTCCTCATCGCTGGTTTTAAGCCAAAAAAGGCAGGGAAAAATTGTGAAAACATGATTTTCTGGGGGAGGGCACTCCCCAAAACATTCTCCCTCCCCAAAATACCTTATCATCCCCATCCTGACATCCCAGAGGTCCCATCCGTGAGCCCCCCATACGGATACCGTCATCCACAGCGAACAAACCCCATATTGAAGGGGAGGGGAGAGTGGGAAAACCAGCTGGGCTGGGTGAAGCGGGAGCAAGAAAGGCCTTAAACAAGCCCGAAAAGTCATGGGACCTATTGGTATGCAGCGTCCGTCCGTCCGTCCTCCCCGGGAGCGCCACAAACACGCCCCGACTCGCCAAATTTAGGGGAACCCTCACCCCACAGGGAAGGCCAAGGCATGGGATGGGGATGTGGCCTTCCATGCATCCCTGCCCCCTCCCTGTGTGCTGCCAGATCGCCGCTCTTTAACTGTTTCTTCCCCCTTTTTAACCCTATTCTTAATTTTTTCTCCTCTCTGGATAAAAAAAAAAATTGGGAGTTCATTAATAAATTGGGAAATGTTCCATTTTCCTACAGCACCCTTGGCTTAGGGATGGAGATCTCCCAGGCCTTTTCAATGGCTTTTGTTGAAAAAGCCCACCAAAAATCCTTATTTTCACACTATTATGTGGCACAAATCCCAATTTTTTTTGTTTAAAAAGCCCTGTAGTATTTTTTGGGGTGTCCTCACCACAGCCCTGGCTGTTTTTAGGGTCTAAATCAAGCCAGCAAAGAACCCAGTTGGTTTTGTTTTTCATCCATCCTCCCCATCTGAAGGGAAATGGGCCCTCCCCAGAGCTGCTTTTGGGTGCAGACTTTGGTAAAATGGAACAAAATTGTTGAAGGTGATATTCTGTGTTGCCAGACCTGGGATGGGGTGGTTTGAGGCTCATTGAATTCCAAAAAGTGAGAATTTAGAGAAAAAATGATGAAGAAAACCAGGGTTGCAGTGGGATGAGGCAAGCTGAGAAATGGGGTGAAAAATTACTTTTTAAGGGAAGCTGAAGAATGGGTAAGAGAAAATATTTGGAGATGCTAAAAAATTAGGAAAAAATGGGGTTCGGGGAAGAAAAAAACTGGGGAGAAGCTCAGGGTGGGGGCAGTGCCAAATCCTCCCCCACATCAGGACCTGCTTGGCTCCAGAAAAGTGTTTTCCCCAGTTTTCATTCCAATTTTACCCCCTTTTTTCCCAGCTCCCAAGCAGAGGGTACGCTCGACAGCGCAACAACC
>VYZP01013054.1:343-32451 GCA_013400635.1 Hypocryptadius cinnamomeus
TGTGCTATTTGTTACCATTTATTTTTCAGTGTAGAAAGCCTGACCAGCACTTCAAGCCTTACCTGAAACAGCACCTACCTAAACGCCTGCACTATGCTAACAACCGAAGAATTGAGGATGTCCATTTACTGGTGGATCGCAAATGGCACGTGGCAAGGTAAACCCTTGTGTTTGCTTCCATCCTGACTTCCAGTCTTTTCTTCTGAGGAAATGGGACACTTAGGATTGCCCTGTCTGCTAACATCCTGCTCCTCTATCCTGTGAGAAAGAGGAGTTTTGAGAACACAAAATATTTCCAGGTGTGGGAAAATCAGTTGATAGATAAAAGGTAGAAACCGAGACTGATTTCCTCAAGCAGCTTTGTGGCTTTGACTGATTAGCTCAAATGTAGATAAATTTTTCTAATGAAGTGCAAGCTTAGTGCAACGGGGAGCAGGGAATATGGGAGGAAGGGGCAGGCTTATGTGGTGAGGGGATGTTAGGGAACAAGAGTTTGAGTGGATGCAGTAGGTGAATGGAAAGAAAATTGAGATATTGGCAGAGTGGGTGAATGTCTGAGAACATGTGGAAGGATGTCACAGGGTGGCCATCAAAGTGCTGTGCTGGCAGTATATTGCATTTCAAAACAAATCCACAGAAAGCCAGGAGGTTTAGCTCAGGCAAAAATTCTGGTTTGGGTTGCTCTTAGCCATATGACACTGAATTTTTGGTTGTAGAACATGGGCAGTGTTTATTAGTCAGCTAAAAATTGAGTGAGGAAAAACCAGTTGGCACATACACGTACAGAGTGAACAGGAGAGGAGTAGCCTTTGTTTATGGATGGTGCATGGCTTTCTATTTGGATATACTTTGACACGTGTTGTGTGTTACAGTATGAGAATGGTGGGCTCTTTTTGCATTAATCTGACTCGGTGCTTCTTGGAAGATGACAGTTTTTGGCTCATGGTAGACTGTTATGAGCTTTAAATTATGGTAGGATTTTTTGCCCATATAGCTGCCAAGCAAACACACAGTGTGTTGTAAGTGCCTTTTGACATCTGTGCTTATCTTTCCATGAATTATGCAAGGATCACTCTGCCAAAGCAGGGAATGAGAAACCCCGTTTACTTTCTTGCATAACTCCACTGGCTGCTGGCAGGCTGCCCTGTGGTTGGGGTTATGTATATTTCAAAGAATCACACTCTGAATTTTTGGTCTATAAAAGCTTTAGTGTTAAGAGTTGTACTGAAATGGATGGGATTGCCCAGGTTGATTTACATTTAGTAATTTCTTATTAATTACATCAGTCTTTCTTTAGCTTGTTTATTAATTTTCAGAGATCTTATTCACCAGTAATTCATTCATTAGTGTAAATGTAATTTGTAGTTACAGCCCTAATTGCTGTAACTCTAGTAATTTATAAGCCCAAAATCAAACTTTGACTGAGAATTATTTTATTCCATATGAAGAAATTAATTTGTAGGATAATATGGTCCTCTGCATGTATTCCCTGCACATGGCCCTGTAAAACTGTATAGAAGTACTCTGAAATAAGCTGGTGATTATAATTCCTATGATACAATACTTATTTTTCCACATATTTGTAAAAAACCCCATCTCAATGACAAGCTGATAATTAAAATTCCTATGGTACAGCACTTATTTTCCTAGCTATTTGTCTTTGTGAAGATCTTTCTTTTTTCAGCTTTTTTTCTGCTACCCATTTTTGTTTATTGGGCTGAAGGCAAACAGGTGAAAGCACTTTATAGCATTGTATGACATTTGCAGCACTGTAATATCACAAAAGTGCTTTCTGAGCAGCCTCTGTTGGACTGCAGGTCCAGCACCTCCAGTCTGCAGGAGATTATGTGATATGAGAAAATCTGATAAAATAGTAGATACTGAAGTTTTTATCAATAATAAGAGTTGTTTCTTAGAGTGGGAGTAGAGGGAGAAACACTGGGGATGCTGTATAAGCCTGCAAGTCCCCACTACTGCTACTCATGAAAGATAAATTATTACAATGCATTGCCCTGTAACCTTATCCTTCCTGCACAGAAGGATATTGTCAGCCACCTTTGAGGAGAATTTCTAATACTTTTTCAATTTAGGAAAGCTATGGATGTTTACAAGAAACCAACAGGAAAATGTTTCTTTCATGGAGACCATGGCTATGACAACAAGATAAACAGCATGCAGGTATGAGCAATGTCTGGGAGGGTCATTGAAGGACTCTGAAATGTAAATATTCAATGCAAACCCCCTAAATTTTAATGCTCTTCTTTCATACCCTTTTTTTTTTTTCTTTTTTTAAGACTGTCTTTATAGGTTATGGCCCTACCTTCAAGTACAAGACCAAAGTGCCTCCTTTTGAAAACATTGAACTTTACAACGTCATGTGTGGTAAGCTGCCTGCTTGAGAAATTGCAAAAGCAGCAACTTATTTTACTAGGGCTTCATTTAGGCACCCATGAGCTTATGCCCTGACTTCCTCTCAGTGTTTTTTTTTTCCTTGTCCCCCTTTCCCAAGCATTTGCCAGGAGGTTCTATGGGGTCTCACTTTTCTCTGGAGCTGGCCAGTGAAGGGGATTACTATAGTTTTGGTGTTTGCAGCTTGACAGAGATCAAATGGACACCTCTACAATGTGTGGTGTCCCCATCTCAGCTGTCTAGGAAGGAGACTTCTGTTCAGAGACTGCTTCTGCATCTGCAGGTCTCATGCAGCAGTTCAGGTTGATCACTTAGTTTTCTATGGCATTTCCTTGTGTGCTTATGTTTCCTGAATTCGTACTGAAGCCATGAAGAAAAATCTGATGATGTATACAGATATTCATTAGGGTCTTTTCTTTAGTACTGATTTTCTAGAACAATGAAACTTTGAAGACATAATTCACAATAAAACTTTAAGGTGTTTCAAAGATGTAATTCACTTTTTTCCCCCCCCAAACATGTAATACCTAAGGAGTAGTTAGCCCTTGTTTAGAAATCACTGTGTTGCAGATGCTTGGTGTGAGGTCAGCACATGGACCGTAGGTTTGCACTGGAAGCTGAAGGGGTAGTTACAATAAAACTTTGTCCAGTTTTAAACTTTTCCAGTGTCTTGATGCAAATTAATATTTTGTCATAAAGTAAAAGATACTATTCATGCGACGTTTGCAATTTTATGATTTGGACAAAAAAATTCAGTGTTTTTATTACATTAAAAGCTTTCACTAACATGCTATGGGTGTAAACAGTATTACTAAGAAATGTGTTGGCTCGATAGAGTTGCTGCTTGAATATATGTTTGGAGTGTAACCACCATTCATTTTTCCTTGTTGTTTTCATAGATCTGCTTGGATTAAAGCCTGCTCCCAATAATGGCACCCATGGAAGTTTAAATCACCTGCTGAGA
The DNA here is from genome assembly GCA_013400635.1 of Hypocryptadius cinnamomeus. Taxonomy (NCBI): domain Eukaryota; kingdom Metazoa; phylum Chordata; class Aves; order Passeriformes; family Zosteropidae; genus Hypocryptadius; species Hypocryptadius cinnamomeus. Next base: position 3,717 of record VYZP01013054.1, read on the forward strand.
GCCAATGTTTATAAACCAACTGTGCCAGATGAAGTTGCTAAACCACTGTATCCTGTAGCTTTACCTTCTGCATCAGATTTCGATATAGGATGTACATGTGACGATAAGGTAGGTGCGTAGGATCTGTGGAAACCTCCACTATTAGTGGTAGTTTTGGTAAAGTTGTAACCATTTTTTTTGTTTTGAGAGGGTTTGATCTGTAAGAATTCCTCAGGTCCCTCCTGTGAAGTCTTTGTGCCCCCTTGGAAAAATTATGGGTTTTTGTAAAAGAGGAGACAGGAAAATCCCCACTGTCTTATAGCACTAGTTTTGTTTTGTTAGATGCTAGTAAAACAAGATGTCAGAGTGCTCCAGTGGTCCTAATCTTGTTCTTTTTTTTTCTATTCTTGAGAAGAACAAGCTGGATGAACTCAACAAGCGCTTTCATGTCAAGGGAACAGAAGGTAAGGGCCTGGTGCCTCAGTTCATGAAAGCTGATTTAATTTTCTTTTGTAAATTACTTTGCATCATTAATACCAGAACAACTCCTGGTGTGGTTTAGTTAACGTGTAGTAAACTGTCTTTTTGGGTACCTGTCAAGGTAGCTCACAGACACATATGAGATTCGTGGCAAGGTGAAGTGCTGCTCCCTTGAGAAAGTACACAGTACCTTTTGTTGAACCAGGACTAAATGCATTCAAAGCAATGTGAGTTTTAGCTCTTCCATCCATCACCTCTAGAAGTTTTAAGCCCAGATGTGAAGGCAGAGACAAGAGGAAAGGAGAGGCTCCATGAGGCAGTACTCAGTTCAACTACAGGCTGTAAATGGGGAAGAAACCAGACTGCATTTGCAGGCTGAGTTTTACCATAGTTATCCAGGCTTAGGTTTCACCTAGAAAGGATGTTGCAGCTGCTTTGACAATCCAAGTAGGTCTTAATGCTTGGCTTTTGGGGTGCAGGTTACACAGTGAGACAAGTGCTCTGCTAGTTCAGGCTGCTCAGTGCAATTCTGTTCCTCTTCAGTGTCCAAGTCAATGTTACTCCCAGGAGAAAGCATTCCCAGCTCTCCTGGCCACTAGTTCCTGCAGCGTGCCAGCACTGACTCCTGTGTGGCTGCACTCTCAGCTGCATCAGGGCTGTGGTCCAGGTTTAAGTGGAGCAATAAGAACAGAGGAGAGGGGATGGGAGCTGCTTTTCTGAGCAGCACTACTGACTGAAAGGCTCACCAAAGCAGAGTTTTCTTTCTCACAGTGGTGATCGAGTTCAGCATAACAATTCACAGCATTTCCCTTACCATAACAATTGTCCAAATTAGCAAATTCTGAAGATTTCAGTTTAGGCATAGATTTTTTGAGGTGCCTCAAATTGCATTGTTCAGATGATTAAGGAGATTTGTTTTAATTCCCTTATGAAGGTATTTTCAGTTTGTCTGTTGTGAACAGACAATGCAGCCTATCCTTTCGTTTCTAAAGGTGACGGTAGTCCTCTTCTTTGTGAGTTAAATTGCCTTTCTGCAGCTTTCATCTTGTTATAATGATTTTCCCAATTAATGAAGAGATACTCCTCACTGTGGCAATTTATGGCATCAGGAAAAAACTGTTGTAGTTCGAATCTCAACATCTTTATTTTGATTTCTGGTTTTCATTCTTCTTCACAGCAGTAATATAAAAATAGTATTTTTGGTGTATTTTAAGATGTAAGCATTTAAACCAGTTGCATTTGCTCATTTGTCAATTCTCTGTTTAATGGCATGACGTGTCCTTATTTAAACAAGCAGTTCTGCTTCATGCAAGTTTTGTTTTCCTTCATGGTGCCCTTTACAACATGGCGCACCACGTTGATATTCACAGGCAGAAGAAAAAGATGACTTTAGCTTCTCTTGAATTAAGCAAGTTTATCATCTTTGTCCTTAGACTAGGCATTTCCTACTTTTTTCCTTGTGCCCTATAAAAACATCCTCTGATTGTACCCAAGCACTAATAAAGCATGCCCTTTTCTTCCAGATTAAAAGCCTATCTGGGAACGGTGTTAGGACACTTTCCTTGTTTCTATGTTTCAATTTCCAAAAGCAAGCCAAGTGTGTTTTCCAAAAGGTTATCAAATTCAATGGACTGTACAGGACAATGCAAGATTATCCAGGAAATTTATTTTTCTTCTATCCCTTTCAATGTTTTCGTCTTTTTGTAAGCAAGCTTGTCAGAGTTATCTAAGGACATTTAACCATAACATATGTTTTTACAGAGCTGGAGGTGTCGTTTTGTAACCAAAGTTAGGAAAAGGTTTTTTTCTTAGTTTGTTTTTTGATATTACGGACAAAAAATAGCACATCAGTCTTCAGAACAAATCTGTATCAGCCAAGTGGGAAAAGACTACTCTTTGAGTGAGTGACCACTTTTGCCTCCCTTTTGAGACAGTCTTTACAACAAACATAGGAAGGAGAGAAAGTCCACTGAAGAGTGGCAGGACTGATGGACTAGGGACTGATTTAAAGCTATGAAAAGAAAGTGCTTATCACTTCATGTGTGACTGACATATGGACACAAAAGTCGTTGAATAGTCTCCAGTTTTTGGAAAAAAAACCCTCTCTCCACACTGTGACACAAACAAGCTTTCAAGTGTAGAAGGGACTTCTAATCCCTAAGGGTGTTTGTGAACCTGGAATGAGGATCACAGCCAGAACAGTTGAAGACTTCTTGTGCTCTCTCTGTCCAAAGACTTCCTGAGTAGTTATTCAGGGTCAGTATCCCATTAATGATCACTGAAAAAGTCAACACCTGATGGAAAGCCAATCCCCCTTTTTTTTAACCTTAAGATTTTCAGTAATAAATGCAAATGTAATTTCTTCTGATTTTTAGACAAGCATCTTTTATATGGACGCCCTGCTGTACTGTACCGCACAAAATACAATATCTTGCATCACCATGACTTTGAAAGTGGCTACAGTGAAACATTCCTGATGCCTCTGTGGACATCCTATACTATCTCCAAACAGGTTAGTGTTCTCTCTACTCTTGAAATGTGCTTTTAAAATCTTGGGAAAATTTCTTTGGTATCTGTGTTCTTGAAATCCTAAAATTTCCCTTCCTTAGGGAAATTTTCCCATCAGAAATTATGTAAAAGTACCATTGTAAACCATGCCCAAATTCTTTTATTTCCTTCATGAGAGAACAGTTTTAAGGGGAAGGGTTGTGTATTTTTTCTCCTGTGCTATTTTTAAGTTTTGTTCAACAGGGATTTGTTTTATTATGAGCGACTTCATTTGAATTTTCTCCCATGGGGATTTCTGCTCCCTGAAGAAGGGGCTGTGCAGCAATGCAGGGGAAGGATTTGGTGGTGCAGCCAAGTGGTTTATTTTACTGCATGCAAGGCCTTCTGTGTAGTCTGTCTACAGTATGACCTACTTTCCTTTTATCTGTAAAAGCTGAAAGTACTTTTTTTGTTGTCTCCATGTTCCTCAATGCAGGCAGAGGTATCAGGTGTCCCGGAGCACCTGGCCAGCTGCGTGAGGCCCGACCTCCGCATTTCTCCAGGAAACAGCCAGAGCTGCGCTGCCTACAGAGGCGACAAACAGCTCTCCTATGGATTTCTTTTTCCTCCTCGTAAGTTTAGATAGCTTTTTAGTACCTAAGGATTTTGTAGTTTTCTTGTTTTGTTAGGGAAAAGCTTTGGTGTGAGTATACTTCAGGCAAACCCCATCAGATACAAACAGACTAATTTTGATTTCAAACACCAGTAAGATAAATGTATTTTTAATTTATAAATCCAGATTAGACTCTTGCATACTGTAAAATTTTCTACCATCCTATAGAAATAGTGATAGTAGAAATCCTGTGTAAACCAAGTGTCCTTGAGTCTCCTGATGCACTTGCTTTGCTGCAGTATTGGAACTATGATCTTCTGGGACTAGTAAATGTTGAAGGGGCATAACTGTCCCACAGTTTAGAACTTCATTGCTCTGTCTTCCTCACTCAGTGGCTGAAAAATTTTATGGTGGATTTCTGAAATGGAATTACTGGTGCAGAGGCTTGCTCAGAACTAGAAGATAGTCCCACACTCCTCTCCCAAGAAATTGTTGATGTATTTTATAAAAGCCTGCAGAGGTCTCTGCTTTTTAAGACAGCAAAAATAGATAAGCCATATGAAAATATTTTGAACTGATTGAAGATGAAGATAAAATTCTTCCTTTCCACATTCAGCTGTCACATTAAAGACAAATTTTGTGTTTGTAGTGTGCACTTCTGAATATAACACTCAGATTGCTGTTTAGATTATGATACTCCCTTTGGTTAATCTCTGAAGCCATTTTCAAAACATTTATGAATTCTCTGAAATTTGTATGTTTAATCTTATTATTTTTTTTCTGTTTCCCTGTTTTCAGAATTAAGTTCCTCTGCAGAAGCAAAATATGATGCTTTTCTAATAACAAATATCATTCCAATGTATCCTGCCTTCAAAAGTAAGTGCTCTTTCCATGGCTATGCTTCTTTTTAACAGTAAGCTCTTTTTTTTTTTTACTTTGTGTTGGATTATGGAATGAATTGATAGGAGAAGTTCAGAACATTAAATTCAGTTACCTGTAGCTGGCAGCTATTACCTGTGGGCACCTGTATAGTGCTTGGTATGGTCAGGCAAAATATCAGAAGAAAGGCTTAAGTTTTAAGAAAGATTTATTTTCCTTGGTGCTGGGTTAATGTAAGGGCACAGCCGTGCTGTAGGTCTGCAGTTGTGCTTTATGCCACAGTAATTAACTTTCTGTAAGACCATTCAAATTCTCTTCTCTGTAGCCCAAGCTAGTGCAGAACATACTTAGGTAACAACTGGAGCCCGAGAGTGTGCACAAGCCTGGTAGTGTGCCCTTGGTATTTTGTAGTTCAGGGACAAGTGATTATATTTTATTTTTCTATCCATGCCCTTAGAGGGAGACTGAAGATATTTATTACCTATTAAAAAAAAAAAAAAAGACAAGAAAACCAATTTATGGAAAATGAGGGATGATTTAAACCTGTGTGAAACCTTCAGTGCTGCAGGGTTATATTACCAACATTTCTTTTGTCTGCACATCCCTTTCTCTCTAGTCTTGCCAAGAGGTAGGAAAACCTTCAGGCTATTCTGGTGGCATTTTTGGCTTGGCAGGGATTGACAAGACTTGGAAGAATCTCAAGAGCCTGTTGTGAGATTTCCAATTCAGATTTTAGGCCAGAGAGGTTTGGATAAACATCAAAGCCTATGGGAGCCTTCTCCTTTTTAACCAGAAAAGAGTGTTTTTAACTGAAAAACCTCTGTGTAGGACCAAGTGGTGATGTTTGCTGGAAATTTGAGCAAAAGCACTTGATTGATTAAAGAGTGAAAAATTATTGGGGATTTCCCACTCCTGAATCACTTCATAAAAATGCTCTTAATGTTAATGTTAATCTAAGTATTTGGCTGAAATACTAATCACAGGAGAACAACCCACCTCTAGCAGCTCATTTGTCTAATGGCCTTCTTCATGACATGTGGGTGAAGGATTCCTTACAAAAAAATTCTGGTACTAATGTCATTCCTGGGGAATTGCAAACCACTCCATGTGTACATGTTGCAGTGCTGAGAGCCAAGTATAAGCTCATTATATGGATCTTTTTCCATGACAGGTTAGATAGGAGGTGGCAGTGCTATGCTGTGCTGGCTTTGGTGGTAGTGCTGGCTGCTGAGCACTACCAGAGAGGCTGCTCCTCTCCTTTGTGTTTATAATTCACTGTCCCATCCCATCCCCACTGGCAGTAATTCTGTGTCCACTTTTTCTATAGTGAGACTGGCTTAAGCAGCTCCTGCTTTGCTGGTGCTCCTAAAATTATATCCCTGGGCTGACCCCTCATTGCCCTGGTGTTGCTCTGTATGTGGTTGCAGTGGGAAGTGGAGCTGCAATCTGATTTAGATGCAAAACTCGAGGCAGTGGGACAAGAGGATGTCTTTCTCTTTTGGACTGTTTTTATTGATAAAGCACATGCACTGGAGGAGTGAGCAGCTGGAGGAGTGGTATTGCCAAGTGATTAGGCTGAGGTTCTTGTTAGATCACTGCTGGTGGGGCCCTGGGCATCAGCCCCAGCTGGGACTGCATGTGGCACTGAGCAGTGTTAGAACAAGGTGTTCAAGGGGGCTTTCTAAGGCTGTCATTGCTACCAGCTGCAGGGAACCATGGACTTAATGGTCTGAGCTGGCAAGACAAGAGTTAAACTCTTACAAGTCTGAGAAGTCTTGTTTACCCACACTTCTGTTAGTTAAAATAAAAAGGAAAAGAAGAAAAGAATTATATCACTGGAGGTTCCAGTGTGTTTCCCATCTCTGTGAGAATCTTAACTTTTTGAGGAGGACATGGAGGACAAATGTATCATGCTCTTCCCGAAGATTGCTGTAATGACATGACTTTGGTCATCCTTAATGGCACCTAGTTTAAAACGGAAACATTTTGTATCAAAAGAGAATTTAACTGAATTAATTTGTATTTCTCTTTCTTTTAAAATGTTTGGGTTTAGCTTTTAGTTATGATACTGTATCCTTTTTAAGATTAATAAAAACCCCCTAAACACACCACCCCAGCAGAGTTCCCTATAAGCAGATAACAAAGACAAAGGCAGTGTTTAAAGAGATATCAAAAACCTGTGAATAGCTGTTTCTACAGCTTGATGAAGGAGCAGCATAATCTCTGTGCAAGGCCTATGGCAATCCTGTCCTGGGAGTGGTAGCATGTATTTCCTTTATCACTGGTTGGGGGAAAAAATCAACAGAGAACAAAGTCTGAATAGGCTTTATTGACAAAACTGAATGAAGCTGCAGTGACTCTGTAATGTTTAGTCTTTCATTTCCCCTACTGCCATATGAATAATATCCTCTGGATTTTTATCCTGAGGAAGAAAAAACTTTATAATCTTGACATGTTTTGACTTATCCAAATGTTGGTGTGTTGTGGGGTTTTTGTTTGGTTGGGTTTTTTCTGTTTGTTTTGGGTTTTTGGGGTTTTGTTATTACTTTTGGTTGATTGGTTGGTTTGGTTGTTTTGGTTTTTTTTCCCCACAGAGGTATGGAACTATTTCCAAAGGGTTTTGGTGAAGAGATATGCCACTGAACGAAATGGAGTCAACGTTATATGTGGACCAATCTTTGACTATGACTATGATGGTTTACATGACACACCTGACAAAATAAAACAGTAAGAGTTTGTCTTTAAATTGCTTTCCTATTGCTTCTCTTAAGGATGACTTTATCTTAAACAACTAATTACCTGCACATTATTTAATTTTTTGTGAGGAGACATAATTTTCTAGTTCTTGCTAAAGTTATTGGGACTGAATGCGCATGTAGGTAGGACAGTGGTTAAAATAAGGAAATGACAATTCAGCAGTTAACTGTTCACCTTGACTTTGAAATTGTTTTCATCCTCCAGACGAAGTTCAATTTGGTTCCACATAGTCTATTGTCTTTAAAATTCTCCATGCTTAAGGAGAATTTAAGAAGGAGGAGGAACTTAAGAGCTGTGCTATTGAGTCACATGCTCAAGTCTTTGTTAATTCATCAATACATTCTCTCTATGTTTCTGAACTGAAGAAGCCTTTCAGCACTGCATGAGATATTTCAGTAGCACAGTGTGAACTAATCGGATGCTCACTTTCAATAGTGTTCAGGAATCAAATACATTTCAACAATGTATGTGTGTCCTCACACGTAGGAGAGGAAAGACCATGTCGTTTGTGTAACCTCCTTCCAAACAAGTTCATCCTTTGTGGATAAATATTTGCTTTATTCCTCCAGGTTTGTGGAAGGCAGTGCAATCCCTGTTCCAACGCATTACTATGCCATCATAACCAGCTGCTTAGATTTCACTCAGCCAGCTGACAAGTGTGATGGACCACTCTCTGTTCTCTCATACATCCTTCCCCACCGGCCTGACAACGATGAGAGCTGCAATGTAAGTTCAGTTGCACTGCTGCAGCCCTGTGGTAAACATGTCCTTGAGACATGTGAAAGCCCACTACATTTAGAAGCAATTGTTCACTAATATCTTGAATGGGAAGCACAGGGTTGTGCCTCTGTTGAAGTGTCATTAGCTCATTAGACAAAAGCAGTCCTCCAGGATAGCATCAAAAGTATGGAACTATTACTGCACCTAAAATTGTCTGGAAGAACTGACATACAGTAGGTTGGCAGTATTGTTTTTTGCCTGTAGGATTCTACATTTTGTCAGTGTAACTTCAGAGCAGATTGTGGGGAGGCTGAATGCATAAACATACTGGGCTGGCACCCAGCCTGATGTTTTTATGGAGGTCAGTTTCCATTTGTAGATACAATGCAATCTGTCTGCTACAGCAATCTGGGTGCATCAGTCAGCATGATTACATCCAACCCACACAGTATTGAAAGTATATGCTATAACCTGCCAAGGGTAGAATGCCAACTCTTGCTGCTTCCAGAACACCTTGATTCAAGGGAAAAGTTTGGCTTCTTATTACAGAGATGGCCAAAACCCTTCCTGGTTTCTTTTCTGTCTTCCATTAGGATGCAAGATCCTCTACTGTAAGAATCTTGATGAAGGCTTTGGTCTGGCCAGCACTGCAGAAAGTGCACACTTGGCAGCTGATTGTGTGGCAGGAGGGTGTTGGGTCCCCTGTGGGCTCTGGCACTCTGCAAGGACAGCAGAGCTCCCAGGCAGCTGTATTTAGACTTGTCCTTCCGCCTGAACTTGTTCTCCCATTACACAGCTGTGTGGATTCCTGCACACAGACACTTCACTATGGGCTGCCAGGAGACTGTTTCCTGAATGAACACATTAATGTTATGAATTTTGTATTGGCAAAAAAGCTAAGACTCCTATTCCAGCTACAGGCAGAAATAGTCATTTCAACTCTGTACACAATTCACCTGGAAAGAACACTGTTTCTTTCTCACTCATCAAACAACCGTTTCCTGAATGAATGCATTAATGTTATAAATTTTGTATTGGCAAAAAAAGTTAAAACTCCTATTCCAGCTACAAGCAGAAATAGTTATTCCAACTCTGAGCACAATTGACCTTGAACACTGATTCTTTTTCATTCATCAAACATTGCTTGCTTTCAGGGCCCATGCTTTTGGAGAAGTATCCCTCTCTCTTGAGCAGGTCTGGCCCTGTTTGGATCGCAACTGTTTTGGGCAGAGACGTCTTTCATCAGAAGTCTCCGGAAGTCCTACATATATTACATTGTGGCTTTTTCCTGGACTGCTTTTCTCTGAATCAAGATCCAGTTAGAGATCTGGAAATTACTATTTTGGTAGTTATTAGTGTCTCTGTGCTGTAACTCTGACCATATGTAATTTTATGACAAAGTAATTTATTTTTCCCTCCTTATATTGTGTGTCATAGTTCTCTTAAAGAGTTACAATCTTTTCTATGAGCTCTTTAAATAATGGTCTCTTTTAGTCTTTGATTTCTTATATTTCAAACCAGGTATTTGATTTCTTACATTTCAAACCACCTTTCTCTGTAGGTCTTGTAAATACTACTTGTAAATACATATGGTGCACGTATTTACAGTTTGAGAGAATCTTCAGTGCTTCTGCAAGGTCATTAGCAGATATTGGTCCATGCCTTTTATATAGGAAAGAACCACTCCAAAAATATATAAATGTTGCTCTTGAATGAAAATACAGTTAGGCAAATTTTTGCCATTGAAATCCATCATCAGCCTTGTTTTTGCACATGGTGTTCCATCTTATTTGTTCAAAGAAGTGATTGTGTAAAACCTCGCCATACTTCATGGATGACATGCATGGAATAATATAGGAATTTTACCTTAACCTCTCCACCGTTTTCTTTTAAGATTTGAAGAAATATTAGCTTTCCCTCTGCTCTGCTCTAGCTGTACACATATTCTCTTCACACAGCTGTTGAAGAACACCACCACTCTCCTCACCTGAATTTGTTCCTTTTCTAAACTCTGTTTATTCATGGTGAGGTTATGCCCGTTTATTCTTGTGTCAACATTTTTCTATGTCTTAAATAGCCCTTCTCTGGGATTTACCCTAGAGATGATTTATGATGAATCTCAAGGCAAATAACTTCTCTCTATTCATGGAAGACCCAGGATCTTTTTTGCTCTTGAAAGAGGATGTGACTGTTGGTAGAAAAGACTTCTTACGCATCTCATCCAGTCCAGTCTTTTTTTTCACCTGAATCATGAATGATAAGTACTGCAGATTAGATCTCAAAATGAAAATGGTTTTCTTTCCACTGGACACAACTCCTCTGATACTAATAATTTGCTTTTTCCACAGCTGTGTTATAATAGTGGCTCACATTCATGCACAGCTGGTACACTCAGGTCCTTCTCTTCTGCCTGTCAATTTGGATAACCCAATTTCATTCTGTCCTGGGAGCTCCTGCATCTGCATCCTCCACTGAGCTCTTCCAGTCTTCCTCTGCACTGATCAGAGTTCCCAGCTGTTGGGGGTTTTGCTAGCAACTAATGACCTTGGCACAAGAAGCGAGTGTGAAAACATTACAAAAAATCCTTTCTAAGACCAAAGTTGAAGGAACCCTAGAAACTACTAGGAAATTCCTCCAGGCCACTGTTTTCTCTTTCAGCAAAACATTTAAATTTCTTTTCATAAGTCAGGTCCTCACCCACCTGTCTACATGCATCATGTTCAGCTTTCCAACTGATATTCAGAGAGATTCTTGTGCAGAATATCTGGTATTTTTTCCACTGGATTTTGTGTCAGCCTCCTAATTGATCACTTCTTCCTATTTATCTCCATGTTTTCAATTGCTACTTTTTCCTTCTAAAACTGTCCTTATTTTTGAGGTGAGACTAAGCACTAAAGCTGGAGAAAACTGTCATTTTAAATGTATACACTTCATTCATTGTTGTGTGGTAATATAACAATGTTCAACTTATGATCAACTATGTCAGTTGATCACTATATTTAAAATCCTTGTTGCTGGGCCTGAGGCTTCATGGGCCAGTTGTGGATTGGAAAAAGCAAAAGATAGACCAAAACATTGATTTTCTGGAGTTGTGCTGGGCTAGGTTAAACAAGCCTCCCCATCCTGTGATTTATTCATTTTGCAGATCTTTTGCAAACTGCTTGTTTTCAAGAAAAGTGAGGTTTGTAGCTTGCTCATAACTTCCTTTTGAGCTCTACAGATTTCCTGCTCAGAAGAAAGGCTTGAAGAAAGCAAAACTGTCACAGTGGCTGCATTTGCACTGGCAGCCCTGCTGAGGCCTGTTTGTAGACTCCTGGTTGCCAGGCTGAAGGCTGAGCAGGGGCTTCCCGTGGCTACATGCTGCCAGGTGGCATCCCCAGAGCACGGCACTGCAGGCAAAAGGGAGTGAGCAGGACACACTCCCTCCTCTTCCCTCTTAATTTGCATCTCTCTTTTCTTGTTCCAGACCCGGTTTTGGTCCACAGGTTGTTAGTGGTAGGACAGGAAAGCTGGTTTGGGGCTGAGAGCTTTGAACCAAACAGGTTCTGACTAGGTCATGGACGTTTGCTTTAGAGCAGCCAGCTGTGATCTGTCTGGGACTTTGTGTCCTCTCTGTGCAAACGATCACCTCACTCCCCTGCCTCTTGTCGGTGACCCACTTCCTGGTCTGTGGATCAACTACTGCACTGGATAGGTTCTGGCATTGCTGGAGTTTAGTCTCGATCCATGAGAGGATCATTTGGTAGGGGGACATTGCTGAGACAGTCAGGAAAGGGTTCATTTCCAGGAATAGTCACACACATGAAGTCTAAATACCCGAGATACAACCCACAGTTCCTTTCTTCCCCAGCAGTGGTGTACAGGTACCAACCAGAGGGGCCAAAGGGGGAAAAGTCCTGTTTGCTTTGTCCTTTTCCCATGTCTGGGCCCCGTTGTGCCGTCCCCAGGCCTGGGTGCAATGCTCGTGGCACATGTTGCTGGGCTGGTTAAAGGCACAAAAACAGCCAGTCACTGCAGTGTTTTGCAGGGCTGATTTTCTGATGTGTTTGCGAGTTGCTTTAGTGTGTGGATGACTCCAACATGTGCTGGTGCTGGCACAAGGCATGAGGCAGCAGCTATCCCCTAAGAGAATACAACCTGACCCCAAACACTCTGGCAGCATAACCTTCCTGATTTTTTTTTTTCTTTGTATCAGAAATGCTTGGTGAAGTTCTTTTTTCTATCAGTGAATAATATGTATGTTCCAATCACAAGAGTTTTTAGGTACCTACATAAACCATTGTCCCAACTGTGTAATGAATTGTAAAGGCCCCCTAAAAGTAAAATGGAAATATTAAAATATCACTGTGTTAGATTATGTGATGGTCAATTGAGAATAATGTGTAGGCATAGAATTCAAAGTCAAACAGCCTTGAGTTTGGGCTTTGGTAAATCAAAAGTGATTAATATGGAGTTCTTTCTGTGAGATACAAAAACATGGAGTGACCAGTGGATCCTCTAAAAACCTATAGCTGTTCTTCTGAAACACCTGCAATTTGAGGCTAGCTTTTTCTGGATGATTGTGGTCTTTGTGTCAACCCCATCATAAAATGGGTACTGAAATAAAATGACAGGATTCATCTTACATATTAAATATCAAATTGATTTTCTTGGAATTCATTTACCTTATTCATTCTTGAATAAGGCACAGAGATTCTTCAAATCTGGAACAAATGTGTAGACAAGTTACATTTGCTTTTGGAGATGATTTTTGACAAGACTTGTGATAAATTTTATTTTTTTTCCCCAGAGCTCAGAGGATGAATCAAAGTGGGTTGAAGATCTCCTTAAGATGCACACTGCACGTGTCCGTGACATCGAACAGCTCACTAGCTTGGACTTCTTCCGAAAGACCAGTCGCAGCTACACAGAAATCCTCTCCCTAAAGACATACCTGCATACGTTTGAAAGTGAAATTTAGCTTTCTAACCTTACTCAGTGCATCCTTTTATCAACTGGTGTATATTTTTATATTGTTTTTATATTTATTAATTTGAAGCCAGGACATTAAAAATATTAGTATTTTAATCCTGTATCAAATCTTAAACATTAAACCTTTGTGTCATTTGTTTTTTTTCTCTAATGTTTAATATAGGTATGTCTGTTGGTTGATTTAGTAGTGCTTGTAATACTGCATTTTGAGTCCTTACTCTGAGCTTTTAAGTGGTGCTGCAAGGTTTGATGCATGCACCAAGGAAATATTAATTTCTCATGCTCCTTTACCACACTTGTAGCCCTGTGTATCAAGATACTGAACATGTAAAATTACACTCATTTACTGATAAATGTGTGACAGAGATATTTAAACACTATAGACAAATAGCATCTTAAATATAATAAACCACACATTCAGTTTTTTTAATGTGTTTTGATTTCCTTTCACAGGGATGTTCAGAGGGGCTTGCGGGCAGCTGAGTGCTGACAGATCTCTTACTGGGTAGAGCCCTTCTCAAGAGCTTAGGTTTGCTGGTAAGAGGAGTGCCAGGGGCCCAGATGCCCTGCCCTGGTACTCAGCAATGAGACCAAAAAATAGATACCCACAGCAGTCATTACTGGTTAGGTTTTGCTATAGGGGAGAGCTGGGACAGGAGGATGTTTGCTGTCATGAGCTAGCAGGGGTACCCCATGCCTGATGCCACTTGGCCCTGCTCCAGAACTGAGGAAAGGATTTTTCATAGAAGACATCTGTTATGGAGCATTAGTATTAGTGTACCTAGATGATGTAAAAGAGAAATTATTGTTTAGAATGCCTTTGAGGCTGAACCCACTAATGATATTATTGTAAAGCCTTCCTTTGGGCTTACACATTTCCCTCTCTCTATGAAAGTTTTGTCTATTTTCTCCTTGAGGATTGCAACTGCTGAAGGGAAGAGAGAAGGGCTGGAAAGCATCTCAGCCATGTACCCAGGGTCTCCTAAGTAAAATTAATCTAGCACAACAGCAACTTGCATCCCAGTAGCATCCATCTAAGAGAAAGTAGTAAATTGGAATTAATCATGCTAACATATAAAATAAAGTTCTTGTGACCGGACAAAAATTTATTATTCTGTCTGCCTAATTCTGTTTAATTTAGTAAAGCACAAAACTTGAATACTTTATAATACCTCCAAAATATTAGGACGGAAATTCTAATAACTGCACAAAGCTACGGGAAACATCCTATTCTTGCAACTTAAAAATTGTCTCTTGTGGTTGTCTGGTAGCACAGAAATATTTTCCTGTAAGCTTTCAGCAGGGCTTCTTGCCATGATAAACTTTATGTTCTTACATGTACTACAAAGGGTATTTCCTTTGGATTTAAAAGAACTTTCTCTTAAGACCTAATTCCTTCAACATGAGCTTTAGTGATGATTTAATGTGGTTGTTCATAAACTAAACTAAAGACCACCACTGCTGTTTTGCTTTGACATTAATCTGTTGCTCTGTTTGTTTGGGTTTTTAATCAAATTGAACAAATTATGTAATTATTTTATTTTCTCCCAAAATAACATTAAATTTATACCAAAGGAACATTTAAGCTCTGAAAATAATATTGCGTTCAGAGAAGTTTGCTTCTGAAATGTAATTAGTGATTGAAAATGGCTGGGAGAGACAGTTTAACTCTTGGTTTCACTAAACAGTGACAATTAGTGTATAGGGAAACATCAATTTTTTGACTGAGTTTCTTACTGTGACAGTAAATACTAGTAATTTACTTCTGCCCTACCTACTTCTCTTCAGCCTTTGGTTCCATATTCGTGCATGGTGTTGCTGTTTTATTTTACTGCATTAGCAGAAATAACTGTGCTGAGCGATATTTGTAATGACTTCTGTGCGTGGCATAGGTTCTTTACCCATTGAAAGATGCCTTATCAAAACAAAAGCTAAAGCCTTGTAAATCCCTCTGAGCAACATGAGCTCTGCAGGAACAACAGGTATTTTAAAGGAAACTTGTAATTTGCCTCTGGTAGTCTTCAGGGTGAACGTTAGCTTACGCCAGAGGGAAGGAACCCTTCTGCCTTCCAATCCTATTAGACCATTTTGAAAAGATGAAATACCATTTGTTTCTGTTACATGTTGCCTTTTCTTGATATTTCTCTGGCTTCAGCAAGAGGTCCATTGAGGAGAACAAGCACTGAATTTTTCTGTTGAGCAAACACTATTTTTGAGGATTTGGGTAATTACTGTTTGCACTTGGTGATGTAAATTTGAGGCATGCTCAATGGGTTAGAGGCAGTTCAGTTGAGCAACTGCCACAACGACAAAAGCTGTGGTGTCCTGCACACCTGGCAAAGTCCTTTTGCTCTGAGAAAAATCCTTCAGATGTAGTTATGCAACTAGAATAACCCTGCTACAGGAAACTGTTACTTTTTTAAACCCCTTTTCCACAGTCACATATCCTTAACAGATAAGCACAGACAGCAGGTCAAGTAACCTGACCAACAGAATGGTCATGATGGCGAAATGATAGCAAAAGTCCCCATCGTGTTCTGACAGTAACAGAGTACTTAATCACTTATGATTATGTTCTGCCCTGGTCAGCCAACAGCTTGATTAGAGACTTTCTACTTGCTGTTTCCCTCTTCTCCATGTCCAGCCTTTAGCCTCTTTATGGAGTTAGGTACAATATTCAACAGTTTCTGCACTTTTTTGAACGTTGGCTCTGGTTTGGTAACAGCAGATCAGTTTGCGTTGTGTTATAAAGCAATTTCATCTCCAGATGAACTAGAAAATGAAAATATTTAATTGTCAGGTCTGTGCCATCTTGTGAAGGTTTCTCCAGAATTCACATGGATTTAGTGTAATAACCATGTGTAATTAGGCCAATCTTGCTGTGTCCCTGGAGGCTGCTCCATAGCAGTCCTGCCATGATCCCTTGTCTCTCAGTCCTTTATATGCAAACAGTTGGTCAGCTGAATGTGTGAAGATTTTAAGACTTTACAAATGAAAATACACACGCATGGCAGGTTTATGAAGTCCCTGTTTCCCTTGCATTTGGTTCCTTCCTATACATCGGTCTGTCAGGTACAACAGGTGAAATAGGTCCCTAATTTCTGCACACAGCCAGGAAACAAAAACCTTTTCAGGAAAGCTGAAGGAGGTTCCCTCTGAAGGTGTTGCTAGTTGCTGGAGAG
This sequence comes from Hypocryptadius cinnamomeus, assembly GCA_013400635.1. Lineage (NCBI taxonomy): Eukaryota > Metazoa > Chordata > Aves > Passeriformes > Zosteropidae > Hypocryptadius > Hypocryptadius cinnamomeus. The sequence continues at coordinate 19,785 of VYZP01013054.1, forward strand.
AACAGGAACTTGAGCAGTGTCTGTCTTGGACAGCGAGGACAGAGTGCAGGACCTGACTGAAAGAAAAAAATTTGTAGCAGCAGGAACTGATGTTCCAGCAATCCTTCCCTTCAGTCTCACACCCCCATCAAACATCTTTAACTATCTCTAAATTTGTATGACACTTCTGTGCAGATTACCTTGGCTCCTTTCTGCAGGAGACAGAGGAGATACTGCTTGCAGAAAAATTGAGAAAATTCCCCCTTTATACATTTTTTTTTGAAAACCTGCAAGCCCTGACCAATAGAGGGGCAAATTCACTTGTTCTGCCTTGTGAGAGAGGGATACAGCTGGGATTTCTCAGAGCAGGGGAGGGCGTGGGTGTTGCAGAGCTGCCACTTCCTCTCTGCTCCAGTACAGTGCTCTTCCAATGAGTTTGGCACTTAGGGCAGGCAAGTTTATTCTGCTGGTTTGGCACAGAGAGACAAATGAAACTTCACAACACATCTGGAAGGCTGCTGTTACCACAGGCATGGATGAAACTGGGATGGAAAGGTTGGTAGTCTGTTCAAGGGCATGCATATAGTATGGCCCGTAAAGCTGGTCGCGGCGCTCCTGTGCCAGGCTTAGTATGTGACATTTTGAAATAATTTCTGGTAGTGCTATCACTGACAGGAGAACACAAGGTAAGTTTTGTAAAGCAAAAGCTTCAGAATCATGTGGCTGAAATAAAATTTGAATAGAGGGGAAGAGAAGAAAAATTCCCTTCCTTTGGGGGCAGTAAATAATGCTGAATTGGTTTTCTATCAATCCCCTGCATCAAAATGCTTTTGGAGGCCTGGTTCCTTACCAGAGTCCTTCTGTATCCCAGAGAGATGCCACAGCACTTGTCTGTCCATCCTGTATATGGTCCTAGTCGAGGTCGGTTTTTGACTAGTTTCAATTTCCCTTACTGCAGTCTCAGACCACTGTTGCACTTGACCTAAGAGACATGGTATAGTCATGAAATATAAGTATAACCTGACCAGGATAGACCTGCCAGTAAATTATTAATACCACGTTAACTGTACGTCTTCCAAATGAGGGAAATGTGTTTGAAATGTTTAAAGTTCAGCCCTTGTTCAAGAGAGGAGGAAAAAAGGTTTTTTTAAACATTGTGGAAAAATACCTAATCTCGTTTCTTTGCACTTGTTGTGTAAATACAAGATAAGAGCAGTATTCCCAAGGTTACTGCAAACAGCCTGTCACTACAGAGTACAAACTAACATTTACTAAAATGTGTGTTGACATAAAAAGCACCATTGCTTTAACAGTCAGCTGCAGTAAAAAAACCCACAGGTTTCTCTCCCTTAACAAGTCAAAAGTTTGGGATGTAACTTATCCAGACCTGCCCTCACAAAGGAAAATCCCTGCTCTGCTTACAGCATCCATGGTATGTGTGCAGTTGTTGTGGAGCCTTACCTTATCTGCTGTTTTCTAAACACGGTAGGGAAAGGCAGAGGGAGGTCACCCAGGTTTCATCTGTGGGTTTCACCATGGAGACACCAGCAGGCAAAGAAGTTAGTAACTGTGGATTAGCACAGCTGTAACTGATTGACCCTAAAACTGGAATTTACTAGAAAAGAGGTGGGATTATTTGACATCATAAACCATCAACAAAAAAGGAATAAATCCTTTTCAGGGGATATTTTCTTTTCTTTTTTTTTTTCCTGGCTGTGTGCAGCAAGTAGGGAATTATTTCTTCATTTTTTCTACAGGGAGGACTGATATATCAGAAGAGGTTGGATGAAGAGGGAACAGGAACTTTGCACACCCCCCAGATAAATCTCCAGCTCCAGTCCCCTTCTGGCAGCATTTCCTGGGCCTTCAACCTGTTCAACCTCTTCTGTCTCCTGAAATGGGAAACTTCTCTTATCTTCTTACACAGCTATTTTTTTTCTGCTGACGTCCCTGTTTTATTTCAGCTTTGATCTGTTAATCATCTGCAAATAGCTTTAGTATTAGCCTACCAGCTCTTAGCTCTGTCAAGTCTTACACACTTAATCTGAAGAGGATGTGGAAGATCCTGATATATCCCCATTTTCTTTTCCAGTGCAGCTAAAACCCAGGGCCAGTTTTGCAGATAAAAAGCTTCTTCAGAGTATTTAATCTGGTGGCCTTTACCCAGGTACATGTCTTTGTCTAAAGGCATTTAATGTCCCTGAGGGTAGAATGCCAAAGCTCTGATGAATTTCTCCAGAACTTCTCCACACATGCCATGACCAGCTAGACCATTGCTAACAACAGAGAAAATTAGCTATTCATAATGTCATATTTCATTTCTGGGACTAGAAAGTTGAGACCCAATCCAGACGAGCCAGAGTTCAGGTTTTATCTCAGCATTGACTGTGACAGATCACCTCTGCTCATTGGCCCATTTTCACCCAACACAATCTCTTGGACATTGCTGGTGGCTGTAGTTTCACCTGTTCTCTGCTGGATGCACGTTGTCATTTTATTTGTAGTCTTTTCGGTGTTTCCAGTTGGCTTTTGGGATGTGTTTTGGGTGCATGGACATGGTGTTCTGGGTTGACTGACAGTAACTACATCCTCCTCTTCCTCCTCCATTGTAGTGCCATGTGAACAGTTGACCCTGCTTCCCCATGGCCACAGGCCCCTTGCTGTACTCAGGATTGTAGTACACTTACTGTACACCTCTGCAGAGTCTAGAGAAAAAGACAGTACAAAGCAGGTGACAGATAATGTGTTGTCCTCTCCTGGGATGTATCTAACCTGTATGGGCTGCAGCTGGGGCAGATGTGACCCATGTGATAAACATTGAATCCCCAAACATTCTTTGCTAGGAAAAAAAAATAATTTTTTTCTAAGATTCTCCTTACTGGTAACACCAGAATAAACACTGACATTTGACGACCTAACTACTGACATTTTTATGATCCTTTTAAGGCAGTAGAGAAAAAAGAAGTTTGCAGAAAAAATGTTCTTTTTGTTTCTCTTCTTTGTTTAAGAAAAAAGCCATTATATGCAGCATGCTCAGCTGGGCTTGTAGACCTCCATATTGAACTAAGAATGCACCTCCATGGCTTCCACTTTCCGTGATTCATCATCTAGTTCTAGCCTTTCTCAAAAGGTTTCCATATGCATTCATGAAACCTTGGAGCCCTCCTGTGGTCAAAATCATGAGCTATTCTTCCAGTTGTAACCTGAAATCTGATGCAATCAATTCCATTTTAAACTTTATCTTTGGAAAATTCATTAAGAAAGCTTCAATCAGCTAAGGAAGAAAAAAAATTTAGATAGTTTCCTGAGTTTTTGTGTGGGTCAGTCTCATTACGTCTTGCTCCCCTTGGCCATTATCTGATGCTGTCCACATCTCTTTTCCAAGGTTGGGGTATCGCCTGACAATCTGCCCATTACTTCATCTTTCTTCCCTCCATACTCCTTCTCCCTGTTTGCTGTCCTTTGTGGGCTTCTCCATTTCTGCTCTGATCTAGTCAGGCTCTCATCATCAGTCTGTCTCAGAACCCTCCAGCTGTGCATTAAATAATGTCATCAACACAAATTTCAAGTATCCTGTCTTTCTTGCTGGAGAAGTATGTGATTCTGAGGGCTTTGGTGTGCTCATTTTTAATGTTGTGCTGAAGTTGTATAAAAGGTTTTACATTTGTGGCCTTTGTAGAGCCCCTCAGGAAAATTCTGTTTCCACAAGGGCAATTGCTTCCTTTTCAACAGCATTTCATTGTGCATGAGAAGCAGAGGTGTCAGCAATCTTGAGCAGGTTTATGAGGGAGTAGGAAAGGGTGAGGTAAGAATGAGGAAGGGAAGAAGGAGAAGTAGCCCCTTTGCTTTTGCCTGTAGTGGGGCAAACACTGAGCGTTTATTTCCTGCTGTATAAATAAAGGGGAGAGCACCCCCAGCTGTGCAATCTCACACTCACTCACCATGGCTGCTCCTGGGCTGCAATGAAGATCCCAGCATGCTCCACTGGAGATGCTGGATTTGCCGCCCAGAGTGACTGATACAGAAGGGCTGAGAGCCTCAGCTCTTCCCTCTCTGGCCAGGAATTTGTAAAGGCACTTGGATATTCATGAGGGTAAATACTTCAAGGCTTGTAATTTGTAAGATAACACAACACATACCACAAGGGCTTGAAAAAGATTTGAAGTTTCTAGGCTGCACTACTGTTACAACATTTGAAGATACAGAGGTTCATGGAAAATCCCACCCAAAATTTCAGCATCAAGTATGAACTGTGCAATTCTCCCAAGGGATGAGGCTTTTTGAGCTTTGTTTTTTGTCATAAGCATTACCTTACAGAAAAAGAAGTATCCCAAACTCCATAGTCTTAGAGGTTGCATTTCTGAATTTCACTCAAAAGAGTGTACAAATATTTTCAGTAGTGAGTTTTTGAGAACACAGCAGGTCTGGGAAACCTCTAGTAAGAACTGCAACAAGCAGTCGGGGTTAAGCTGTTGGCCTCTCTGCTCTAAGTGAAAGCTAAATCCAGAACTGTAATGATAAAAAAATGGCAAGTCTTAATGTGTTCATGGTCAGATTATATCTTCTTATCCTGCTTATCCCTTTTGTGTCAACATCATTCTTATCCTAACAAGCTCGCCTTCCTCCCTGGTATTTAAATAATCCACCCACTCTTTTCCAAAATATTCTTTTAGTTGGTTGGGGATTTTTTTTGATTTTAGGATTGTTTTGGTTTTTTTCTTTAACCTGCAAGCACATATCTTCTGAATAAGAAAAGAAGCTGTTGCAACTGATTCCTGAAAAAGAGGCTCAATTAATATTTGTATTTATGTTATGGATTTAGATTTGTATGAGCACATGCCTACATTTATGCCCTGGGTACCCTCGCTTAATTCTAGTTTCATAATATGGATGCCATAGAGAGGACTGTACTTTCCACTCTGATAATTAAATGTACACTAGCAAATAAAGTATGCACAAAGATAATAATTCTTCAGCAGCTACTCAGTCCATCCCCACATAATTTAGTGTTAGTTTTTGCCTAAGGATATAGTCTTGTGGGACTTCCTAGGGTGGTTTAACAAGCCACCACCTCCAGCCCAAGGTTAAATTTCTTGGTGTGGCAGAGGCAGATGATGTGATATTCCTGGGCTTTGGACACAGACTATCAGCTGCACTGAACTGTCTGAAGAAGACATTGTCTCCTCTCCTGGCAAGGGTTATTGTTTCCTCAGTGCCTGCAGAATTGCTTCCCTCTAATCAACTCCAGGAAAAGGAGGAACAGTTTATTTCACTAAAGGGTTAAAAAGCTAGAGTTCTACTCCTGTGGCTCATTTTACTTGGAAATGGGTTAGGAAGTAACACAGAATATGCCTAGTTAGAAAACAAAAAAGAGTGGCAATTAATGATAGAGTGACTGAGATGATCTAGTGGGGACTAAAGATATTTTCATTTAAAACATATGGAATTAGTTGAGGTGATCCTTCACAGCCCTTATCTGCTTAAGTCACAAAGAAGCCTGACTGGTTTAGATCACCTTTACTAATGCTTCAAACGAATTCATTTACCCATATTGGTGAAGGCTTGCCCTGTGATGCCATGAGGCAGCTGGGTCTGTTAAACAATGCATTGCCACCCAAAAGTACATCTTTACCACTTAGGCACGTGTGTCTTCTCAGCTCAGCCCATCCCCTGGCACTTCATCCTGGGGCTGCTCCCAAGAGCAGTGACTGGGGGCTCAGCTGAGGGGCTCTCAGGTGTTAACAAAATGAACCTCTACTGATGACCATGAAAAGTAGAAATGAGGGTGTCTGTAGAGGATTTCTTTACAGATATGTTACCAGTTGCAGTGGACCAGAGATAAGAAACTTTCTGTTTTGCTGTGCTTTCTTCTAACTAGCTCTGTTCCTGCTCATTGCTGGCAGATGATCTGGAAAGTTCCCTTCCAACCCAAACCATTCTATGATTCTGTGATTCTAACTCTCTCCTGCTTAAGGCAGCTTCAGTCCAAAGCATGAGGACTTTGCATGTGTTGAAATAATCATGTTAAGGCAGTGGCCTAAATACCTAATTGCTCAATTAACCACATGACTTGATTTTTAATGGTGCTGACTGTTTCTCTGGACTCCAATAAGATTCCTTACTTGCTCGTAGGCCTGAAAATAACATCCTGACACTGCACAGCTCTGTTCAGCAAAGCATTTCAGCAGCTCCTTAAATCCAGATATTTGTTCAATGCAAATGCTGGGAATACTCTGTGTGTGAAAAATACACTCTTCTCAGGAATGACACATATTTCTGATCCAATGATGTGATTGCATCATTTGTGTTATCTCCTACCTTCAGCAACCTTTGTCTCCATGGACTTATTTCAACTCATATAATCATTGGGTAAAAATCTGGGCCCAACAGGTGCAATAAATAGAAGTGATGGTCTGCCCAGTGTTCTCTGTTGGAGTGACCTGCACAGATGCATCAATAGACCTGCTAGTCAGGAGAAAGCAGAAGATGCAAATGGTGGATGTATATTTTGACATCTCTACATTTTTGTAAGTCCTGTATATGCCACTTTTGTGAAAGGAAACAATCAGCCTCGAGGAGATGTGGGCCTGATAGAAATGCAGTTTCCCCATCTTCCATCACACCAGACACTATTAATGGAAAATCCTTGTTAGATGATCTTATTCTTGCCTTTGCAAATGTCCCCTATTCCCACTTCACTTAAGTGAGCCAAGAGCTGGTTTAACCATTTCACTGGCCACTTGTTCTCTTTTCCCAAAGTCGTCCTTCTTGGAACTTTTGTTTCTGCATCAAACATTTTCTTTGCTGCTTCACACCTCGCTTCTAACTGAAGAGCCTCTCACTGAATCCTCACTTTAGTCAATCCTTATTTTAGTCAATGCCATTTTTTCTGTTCACTTTTTTTGCTTTTTTCAGTGGGTATATTTTCAAGGCTGAAAGAACAGAAGAAACCATTTTTGCAGCACTTCACTGCAAGTGTCAGCGTATGCAGGATATCTTCTTCAAAATGTTTTCAACATTTGAATGAAAAAGCTCCTGCTATTATCTGATTCATTTGTGTTTTCTTTGATGCCCTCTATTTGCAATGTAAAACACAGTATTTCCCTCTGAATGGTGCTTAATCTCTTCCTGCCTTTCATCCTGGTCTTATGCTGAATCATCTCTAGATCATGACTTTCCACTGTGAATTGTTTTTTGTCCTTCCTATCTAGGCAGAAGATTATCAAGACATCTATGAACAAATTTATTGAGAGGAAAAGATTAGTTTTACACTGTGTCTTACTTGTGGTTTAGACTTGGCATTGTCCTGGTTGCCAAAGCTGTACAAATTAGTACATTTATAAGTGTAAAACAGTCCCAAAAAGTTCCTTTCAAACCAAAAGGAATTTCAGTGCTCCAGACCTTTCTAGGAAAAATGAGTATTTAATGTCACACAGTATACTTTTTTTGCAAGGATAGATGATCTCTGACTGCGACAGCAAATCAAATTGAATCAATAAATAACAGTTTGTTCTTTCTGGCCTGGCCAGTTATTCAAATTCTAGAGCCTCCAAGGCTGGTTGAATCAAGAGGAAGAACCAGTAATGTTATTCACCTGATATTTCTAATTTCCAGGAAAATCTCCTGGAATTAGCCTGGCATTTGAGAAGACAGGTGCAGTGAGGGATGGACTGGCTGTGGCACACCCAGCGACTCTCGGATGCTCGGAGCACGCAGCACCCGGTAGATCTCAGGTCACGGGATGAGCTCGGCACATCTGCTGTCTGCTGGGACCTGAGCTGCCCCCAGAGCCTCTGAAAGCCAGAAATGAGGGGCAGCAGAGAACAAGTCTGTAGTATGAAAGCTGCCTTTTCTGAGCTGAAAATAGAGGAGGAAACATGACCTTAAGTAGCTCTAATTATAGTGAAATTAAAAAGTGTATTTCTAGATAAAGCCGGACGCTAGAAAAGGAGAAAACCCTTCTCATCATCTCTGGTCTTTCCTAAATCTTTTTTATAGACACGTATACTCCTTGGCAAAATACTGGGGTATTGCACAATGGATATGTTATACCAACACCCTTGGCTTTAAACATATTCCAGTAATTGGAATGTGGGTTCAATCAGTCATATCAAATTTGTGTGTGTGTGTAATCCAACAGGATACTTAAATATGTGTTTAGCTCACATCTCTATACTTAAATCCCTTTGATTTTTGAGGGCACTTGGTCACGTGTTTAAAGCTGCAAAGTATTTTTCAACATTGAGTTTTCATTTGGGGGAGAAGTACACTGGGGTGTAGGAAAAAGTATTTATGAGCTGTGAATCCTTTCATATCTTTTGGGTTGCCTGCTGTGTCCTACTGCAGCCTTAGAGTAGGTCCCAGACCTGACTGAAGTCTAAGATAATTCCTGTTATTCTGGTAATAGGAGGCTTTGTATTAAAATCTGTTTGATCTCTTATACTACGGATTATAAGACTGAACTCTTCTGCACGGCGACACCAGCTGTGACCATAAACTACGTGTTCCCTTTGGAAAGAAATCATTGTTTCCCATTTTCCAAGCCTGTCTAACCATGTCCTTGGCAAATCACTTAATCATTACTCCAGTTCCTAACCTGTGCTAAAAATAATGTAGATTGATTTTCCAGGAATGGTAATGCATAGTTGAAAATAAGCTTGATCTCTGTACTTATGTCTGTCATCTATGAATTATATGTATAAAAGTAATTGCTCATTGTATTTCTGTACAACTTCTGCTTGCTGGAATAGTAATTCTTTGCTCCATTAACTTAAGTTTATTTCAAAATGCATGAGTTTAGGGGGTTTCTTGTTTGTTTATTTTGTTCTTTAAGTATGCTCACCTGCAACAAATTCTTATATTCACAGATTATCCAAAACAGCATATAAAAGGAAATGAGAAAACAAAGATAGATCTCTGGGGGTGCCTGCAAAGTGGTAGTGATTAATGTTCAGTGAACTTAGTAGTTCATGATCTACTAGGTAGTGACCTTTCAGTAAGAAACAAACAAAGCAAGCAATCTTTGTCTCTTGATGGGATCTTTGGTATTACAAATCATTGAACAACATAAAAAATTGATTTTTATTTTGGTTGGATAAAGTGCTTTGGTCTGAGGTCCCAGTGGTTGAAAAAAATGTTTCTGCAAAATAAGGAGGGAGGGGGGAAAAGGGCAAAATAGATTTTGATATTTTAATTCCTATCTTCATATGGGACATTGACTGCCCTGTAGTGTTTTTGCTGGTGCTGGTTTAACTCACAAGTTTCAAAGCTTGTTAAAGAACCTCCTTATCCCTTCTAAACCCACACACTTAACTGGCAAGTGCTTTACAAAATATGGTTCTACCCTGTATTTTAAGTGGTACTCTCATCTCAACATACTTCTTAGTATAAATGAAACTTTACATGTTGAACCTTGGAAGATTTTTAAGCACTTAACACTTAAAACAGTTCTTAAATCTTTAAATGTTGAATTAAAATCTCACTTTTCAATGAGGTAAATGTGTAAGAGGTATTAAAGTTGTAAAATGTTAAGTAGCATCTAGGCCAAATATATAAATATTAAGCTGACATCTTTTCATATACCTGTTAATCTGCTTTACATACACAACTCAGCCTATTTTTGACCTGTTGTGTTCAAATGTACCAGTAAACATAATGTGTTCGGAAAACAAGATGACCTCACAATATGAAAAATCAAGCAGCAGCTCATGGGATTTCTTTTCTTAGTGCAGAGGCTCAAATCAAGTCCCTTTTGTTTCTCGCCTTAGAAAATTATTTGAGGACATTAAAATCTTTATTTTTTTCTAAAATTTTTAGTAGAAAAAAATCTTACAGCTAAAATTTTATTAAGCAATGCAAGGAATATTTTAAAGTAATAAGTTTTCATTAGTAATGTTCCTTGAAATAATTTTTAGAGTGAGAAATAACTGCAGGCCTAGATAGAATTTAAACCTGGAAGCGTGTCTGAGCAGTTTCCAAAGAGGTGTCCAACTATTTTGCTCCCACATATCTTTGTCTTTCTCTGGAAAATGTTGTTGCAGCCACCTTGGCAGGCTACAAGCCTGAGATGAGAGAGCTCACAGAAGAGACCAGTCATAACAAGAGAAGAAAATCCCAAGAGGCCAGGGGAGCCCCTGGTGTGGAGCCCACCAGAAGCATCACTCCTTGAGCCACACAGTGGCTGCAAATAAAAGCTCAGTGAGCTTGCTCTCCAGTCTTCATTTCTGTGTATAAATTTATAAAAATAGAGCTATATACCCAGACCCTCTTGTATGCAGGGCTTGCACACCCCTCTGAGAAGTTTGCCCGACTGCTTTGCCAGGGTCCTGCTGCGAGGTGCTGGGGTGGCAGCAGCAGGAGCAGCTCCTGGGCCAGTGGGGCAGAAAGGCAGGGAAGAGTTGGATCAAGCCAAGCTTGGGTACATGCTTGCTAATTGTCTCTACAGATGCACTACCAAAATTTGGAAAACCCATCTTGTACACAAAAGGAAAAAAGGACCTTGCACCCAGCCTGTATGAAATCCACAGTTCCAGGCCACTATTGGCCAAGGGCACTGAAGGAAGGGCATCAGCCAGATACAGCCTCAACCACAGCCTCATCTTTGCTTTGTGGGGTCATACAGTCATAGAATTATTTAGGTTGTGGGGTCATACAATCATAGAATTATTTAGCTTGGAAAAGACCTTTAAGATCAGTGTGTCAAACATAATGGTTGTTTCCCACTATTTCCCCTCTGGGCTGTCCTTTAAGTGTGGCAGAAACAGGCAGCAAAACTCTGTTTTGCAGAAATGCTTCTATGGTTGCATTTCTTCCTTTTCTAGCCATAAACTATCTTAATGTCCTTCGGTTGTTAAGTTTTGGGGGGTTTTTTGATCCTGAGAAGGATGTGCCAGGAAAATATTATTTTAAGGCTTCTCACAGATGGAATTTCTTTTTTCTTTATCTATGAGTAATATTCAATGGAAAAAAACCCCAAAACTTCTCTGGAGAGGGTGGAATTACAGCAATGGGTGAAAAGGCCTTGGTCTGGTTTTGAGCCTTGTCTTGAGGTGATGTTGGCTGTCAGAAGAATGGGTGATATGCAGTGCTCTTGGAAGATCTGTACTTTTTTCTGAAAATAAGTGCATCCAGATGCCAGAGGAGCTTGTGAACTCCATGGCCAGGCTTTACTGGAAGATAAATCATGACAAGAAAGTTTCAAGGAAATTTTGGATTAAATATAAAATGTCTGTAAACAAATCTCACTCCTGCTCATTGTGTCCTTATAGATAGGTCCTTCCTTCAAGCCTAGGTTTAGTCCTGCCATGTTGTACCAGCTTCTTCAGGTGCATCCAGCCTTGCCAGTCCCCTCTTGGCATCTGGAGAAGCACCTGGCTGCATGTTCCATCTTCTGCTCTGTTGAAGGGTTCCTGCTTTGCCAGAGGATGTTCCCTTTGCTCACCACATACCTGCCTACAGTTTTTTCCCCTTCCCAGGCTTTTCAGAAAAAATGTCAGCTGCCATCTGCCTTCCTCACAAATGACTCTGCCTGATCCACAGCACAGCAGAGATGTTTGTCAGGACAAGGGTAACTGGTAGCATTTCTCCCTGTTGTTCAGCCAAATCCTTTCAAATGGATGTAACATATTCACATTCAACCAGCTGTGAGCCAAGCTCATAGCATCTGTCACAGCAATTGAAAACCACTGTTCTCATGGCCTGACTTCTTGGAAATCATCATAAATGCCATTGATCAAGTTACCACAGGAGTCTGGGCTTCAGAGTGATTTTAAAGATGCCTCTTGTTGGGCACCAGCACTGTTGGCAATAGTCTTTCAAGGATGGGGTATCAGGCTGCATTAGAGGCTAAATGAACTGGCAGAAAGCCTACAAAACCCAAGGGTGTCTGTGTAAGGTCCCAGGTCCCTGCCAAGTTGGGGAGACAGACATGAAGGGTGAAAGCTGCTTCGTGCTGGCCCCATGTATGCTGTCCATCTCTGCCTGATCCACTGCTACCCAGGCACTGGCTTGCAGTCCAGAGGCCTGGGTTCATTGTTCAACACATATGGCCTTGGTTAGGTCATACTTGGGTTGATTTTTGGGCTCCTGAGGAGCCCAGAAATGCTTTGAAACTAAGTCTGTGCTGCTGTGTGTATGGTGCATAGAGGTTGGCAAATCTGTGACATGGGAGAGGGATCTCCTACAGAGCATCTCCATCACCTTGCACAGCTGACAATGTGGCCTTTTCCTCCTCACATTCACACTCTGAGACCCTGGGAATACTCTGTGTCTGACTTGGGGTCTGTGGCTTGGACAGGGCTGTGCATGCAGCCAGGAAAGGTCCAGTTTAAGGCCTTCCCTGACCTGCACTGTCCCTTGACCCTGCTGCCTGCCTCAGAGGCACTGCAGTGTTCCTTCGGGTCAGCATTTCTAAACATGTTTAACATACAACAAATTGAATTTCTATTGTTGCATTACTTTCCCGCCATTCTCCAGTTCTAAATCAAAATATCCTTATGGAAATTTAAGAACACAGTGAAAATATTATGACCTTTATCAAAACCAGAACTTCCTAGAACTATGGTTCTATGATTCTTCCATTTTTGCCATCTGACAGTGAATAATTACAACTCTTATGAGGCCTTTTTCTTCTGATATGCTTAGAAAAAAAAAGATCCTCCCTGCTATCATTTCAATGGCCAACCCCCCC
>VYZP01013054.1:32510-45313 GCA_013400635.1 Hypocryptadius cinnamomeus
CATTGTTTCCTTTAATCTGCCTTTGCTGGTATCTAATACACAGTTGTTATCAGCAGTTCCTTCCTTATTAATGATGATATATGTGGGATTTGTTTGTTTAATATTTTGTTGCTGGGTGAATTGTGAAGGGGGATTGTTTGTGGAGTTTTTTACAAAAGCTGATTTAATTTCCTCTCTGAGCCAGCCTGTGCTTTTGTTTTGTTTTGCTTTGCTTTTGTTTTTAACTCCACTTGACCTCTTTTGTGCAATGTAACAATGTTCCTTTTGGGGCACTTAGTAAATTGTGTTTAAATAATTCCCAATTATCACTCACATTTTTCCTGTTTAAATTCTTTCCCTGCAATAATTTGGCACATAATTGTTTTCAGCTTTGTATAATTTGACTTCTTGAAAGCACTAAGTACATAGAATTGCTGGTGTGGATTTCATTCTGTCTGCATGCAATTAAAGCAAACCAGCTCCTCCAATTCCTTCCTTTGGAACTGTCAAGACAACCCCAGTGCTGGTACTGCCTCCAGTGGGGTCTGCATTTCTTATATAAGAGTTTCTGCAGGTGTTGTTACCTGTCTGTTCCTCTAGGAACTGTGTGCTCTCTATTTCTCCATGTTGTATTTTCCTTCTTGTCTGTGGAGATTCCCTTTCTTGCTTCTCAAGCTGAAGGTGTTTCTTGATGTTCTCTACCATATTCAAGTGGCCTGCCTTTTTTCCTTTACTAGTAAAGAGTACTGAGAGAAGAGTGGAAGATCTGTGTTAAAAGCCAAATTAATATTTGTCCTGGCTTAGGGCAAATTTGGGAACAAACTTCCAAAGGGGTCCCTCTAGAAAGCAGATTCCAGCGGCTCCTCCCCCTACTGCTTTGGGAAAAGATTTCCTTGCAGAAAAGTGGAAACAGCCGGTTTATTTAACAAGCAAAGTATTCACAAGCATAAAAAAAACCCAAACAAAAAACCAAAAAAAAACAAACAAAAAAACTTCAAAAAAACCTCTTGCTGTTTTGAAGAGATGGCAAACTCAGAAAGTCCTTTTCATGGGATGTATCTTGGCTCACTCAGTTTCTTACCAATCCCTCCTGTGCTGCAAATCCTTGGCCCGGGCCCCAGTGGGCCACAGGTGTGAGCTCCCGGTGGTTTTCTGCGTTTTCAGTCCAGAGCAGGGCTAATCAGTTCCAAGCCACAGTCTGGGGAACTTCTCTGCTTCAGCTAGCTAAAAAAAAACTACCTAAAAAGGAAAGGAGAGCTCTCTGCCACTGTCTGTCCGTGCTGCAGACAACACAGTCTGGGAGGAGGATGCAGGGGAGCAAGTGCAGTTTCTGAAAACAAACTCCCCTCCTTCTGCCTGTCTTTGCTCTTGGAACCACTCTTGAAGGTGTAGAACTTAAAATCCAGCATAAACAGAGCAGACACAAGACTCAGGCTTCTATTGGCTGGCTGAGCAGGAAGCAGGATTAACCTCATGGGCCCCTCAGGTATTCAAGGAAGCAGGAGCGGAATAAAGTGAGCTGTTGCTGCATGAGCTCAGTGTGTCTTGTCACTGGTCTGTCTCCGAAACTGTGACAGTAAAGTCAGTGTTTCTCCTTGCCTAATTGTGGACAAGTAGAAGAAAAATTGTGAAACTGTGACTTGTTTCTTTTGATAAGAGAGCTCCAGCTTTGCACAGCCTTTTGGTGCGGGAGAGCAGGGCCTGCCATGAGACTCACCAAGGTGATCATTATCATTGTGCTTTAATGCATTAACCTGGTTTGATTTTGATTTTCTTCCTACCCCTTTTTGATCATCTATAACAAAGAAGAACGACAGGAAGTGTGGTCTGGAAGGAGAGACCCAACAGAAGGCAGGAAAGGGGTCAGTATGGGAGCTTGTCCCTGTGATCTGGTGGTGGAGACAACTGTAGATGCCGAGAAGACCCACATTCAGTTCACCCTTCCATCTGAGGAGGTCTGCTACTCCTCTGTGCCTCTCTCCAGGCACAATACAACCGTTCTCATGGTATGAGCAGACCAGTCTGGAATGTCTCCGGTACTCCTGATGATGCTGGTACTCTCTGCAGGAATCCTCCAGGAACCCTGCAGTGAGAGGAAGCAATAAGCATTCCACAGCTTAGTAGCTATGGCTACATGTCTTGGGTTCCAGGTGTAGTGAATGTTTCAGTAAAATAAATTGACATGTTTTTAAAGAAAAGATGAGACCCCAATTAGAAGAGAATTTAAATTTGCTTTCCTATGTCTATTGTGAGCTTATGCCCCTGATATTCCTGAAAGCTAGCACAACACAACATTTATCCAGCTACAATGTATGTATTTGCTTATTCTTTTTGCCAAGTGACTTCATTGTTTCTGGTGTGCTTTCAGACTTCTTTCCTCAGCCATATTTCACTGCCAAGCATCCAAGATTTTAATTTAATAATCTTAATTTGGTCTATAAAAATCTGCATGTTTCATGGGAGAAAAATTTTATTCCAGAAGAGTTACTAATGAAAGTTCATAACAGCCTTGCACAATGAAAGGAGGCATGGCACAGGGTGAGCAAAAAGCCCCTTTACAACCTTATGAGGTTGTTTCCTTCTGTTTAGCTTAAGGCTCTGCTAATTTTGAACTGTGTGGTGCCTCTAGTTCTACACTCTCTAATTTTTCCTCCTCTGGGGAGACATTGATCAGTATCGTTACCTAGGTCACAATTTCAGATCTCAAGCACTGCTGCTGTTTACTCCTTCCCCAGAGTGCTCACTTTGGTTTATTTACATTTTATTAGTAATCCCTGAGGTTTGTCTATTTTTTCCAAACAGTATGATGAAAGTAATTTTCAGTCTTCTTGCAGTAAGAAGTCTACAATATCTTCAAAAGCACAGCTGCTGAAACAATGTATCCTACATTTGCAAAGATTATTTTGTATAATTTAAACATCATTGCACAGCAAGGGCAATTGTTGTTATAGTTGCAAGCTGATCTCTCTTGGAGTTTGTTCTTGGTTCCAAATTTCTGGATGTAGCTACCTATGATAAATTTAACAAAAATCGTTTGTGTATATGGCAGAGAAACCTTCAGTGCTTGCTAAACACTGGTATAAGTGGCAGTAGCTTCTTAGAGAGTGGGGTAGAAAAACAACTGGACAACTAAAATGAACCACAACAAACTGTGAAAAAAATCTGTGTGGTTTAAGAAATATCTTGCTTATGACTCTTTCTGTTTCAGGAAAGATCCTTGGTTCTCAGTCTCCAAATGTCCCCACATCCTGATAGGGCTGGTGCAGATAGGCAAAATTGGCTCTGAACTATGATTTTCTTTTGCCTATTTACTCGGGTTTCAGGCAGGGTGAACTGAGCCAACGAAACCCATGATTTCAAGCACATTTTCTTGTGTAATTAAGAAGATGGTTTAACCACAGCAGCTGCAGGGGTTGAATTGTGGCTCTTGAGTCCCTGACTGCTGACCAAGCCACCTTGGCAGTATCAGGGGCTGCTGAATTTTTCTGCCTGGCATGGAGAGGCAGGCCACCATTGCTATTTCTGGGAAAGACATGGAATGCTGGGTCAGAGTCCTCCCTGCTGCCTTGGACTGCCACACACTCGAGGGGAGGACAAGCACGAGGGAATGGGGGCGGCCTGGAGTCCAGTGCCCCAGGGCTTCTGCCCACAGCTTTGTTTGGTGGGATCAGTCCAAGCGATGTTGGCTCCCTGAGGTGGTCCTTCCGTTGCAGCACCTCTTGGGGTTCAAAGTTATTTATGCAATTTAAGACACAGGAGGAGCTCAGTGTAAGCATGGCAATATATCAGTTAACCTTCTAGTGTTAGGGACAGGAGATGTACCTGAAGATCCTGCCTACATTGATGTGGACAGTAAACCCCTCAGACTTTAAAATAAGAATTCCTTTTAAGGTCTCTGGTGGAATGAAAACTAAATGGAGCTTGGGAGTTTGTTCCATTGCTTCTACTGTGAAAATTTGTGGCAGGCCTCAGAGGAACTGCTTGTGGGGGAGAAAGTGTGGGGAGATCCCACCATAGACCAAATCAGGTGCTGGGACAAGTTGTAAGAAAGAAACATGCACCCAAAACCTGCCCTGAAACAGCACAAAAACTAGTTTGTAAGTCTGCTTATCTGAGGGGTCACGATGGGCATAGTCGGAGGTGGAAGGAAGTTGGGAAGAGTAAATAAGGAGAAGAATGCAATGGGATAAAAGTGAACTAAATATGAGCCACTTAGGGTCCTAGAGACTGATTTATGTAGCTCAGTGAGTCATAAGATAACCGAGGAAATATCGTCAGTAAGCAGTGCTGTGCAGTTGACAAATGTGTTTAGGGGCAACCCAAATAATGCTGGATTTCTTTGTTTCCAGGTTTTTCTCTTTTCTTTCTCTGCTTTTGGGTTTCCACAGGCTTTCTAAATTCCTCAAGGAACTTCCAAGGGGAAATAAAATGAGATTAGGTCTGGTCTTCTTTCTGCACTTCCTCCAAGCAGTACCTGAGGTATCATGAGTAAAACAGACTTTGTGTTGTTTCAGACCCATAAACTCCCAGATTCCAAAACCAATCTGTGAAAAAGATTTTTGAAGAATGTGTAAATGCTTGTTCACACCACAGCCCTGTCAAGAACATAAGAGCTGGCTCTCTCCTTTCGGAGAGCTGCAAGGCTGCAGAAGGACACAGAGCCATTGCCTCCTGGAAGCTGAGCTGCCTTGCCTTCAGCAGCCCAGTGGAGGTGTGCCAGCCCTTCTGTGTAGTGAGGAACACACTCCTGTGCCTGCCACGTGTGTAAGGAAGCTAAGGAAGCTCAGTGTGTGCCCCAGTGGCTGCCTGCAGGCCCCGAGCATGGGAGCTGCTGTGAATGCCTCTGGGCATCACTGGGCTCACACCTGCTTTGAAGCACTGGAAGCAAAAGAAGAGAGTTTTTTTTTCTTTTCCGCTGGAGGGACTTAGGACTGTTTAATCAGATGTCACATTGATTTCTCAGGCATGAGACTGAGCAGTACTGGAACAGCACATTGTGGGGAGTGCCATGGGGAATCATTAGCATCAGCTTAGTGTTTGTGTAAACCAAGTATATCTACATGATCTTCCTTGAATAAAACACATCCATGGCTCTTCTATTTTCGTGAAGCCATGTGCTGCTGATATATTTTTCTTACCAGAGTACAGCTTTGCTCAGCTCTATTTTTTTCCCAATAAAAGGTCAAAGATAAGAATAAGAAAAATTTCTGCTACAACACAGCAAATTTGCGTTGGTTTATTGGCTCAAATCCATTCTTGAAATAACTTGGTCTTTTCCCTTCACTAATGTTGCACAAGAGATACATTTGTCTCCACAGGCTTGGCCTGGGAGTACTGCTGCTGCTTCCATGTGTCAGTTTTTAGGGGTGGTATGCAAAATCTTCCTCTCTGCAATCTCTTTTCCAGAGTTTTTAATCTTACTCTTCCTTGCTCCCTCCCTCTCTGCGTTTGCCTAAGTGAGCTGCTTTTTGCAGCACTGGGATGGAGGCGTGGGGTCAAGAGAACAGAACATGTAATCATCACTCCTTGCCTTGGTTTTTGGCCCTGCCACTGATTTTCTGTGCAGTTTAGAGCAACTGACCCAGCCTTTCTCTATCCAAACAATAACACGCCATTTGCTTTCCAAGCACCTACCAACGCTGTCCAAAGGTCCTTACCTAGTCCGAATTGGAAAGTGCCAAAGATTACTTTCACATACAATTTCTTCTGAGCTTTTAAATGCATTTGCAAGGGTTCACCATAGGGATGGTCAAGAAGCCCCAAAGGGGCCCACTTACTCCTTTTGGCAGCTAGAATCCTGCTTTCTTGCCTCATTGGTCTTTGCATGATCTAAGCCTGTTGCCGCCTTGGGGACTTTCCTGGCATTTATTTACCTGTCCACTAGAGAGTAAGGACAGAATTAGAGTTTTCTTTTGCAAGGGCACCATGGAAACCTCAAGTGTGTTAGTACTAAAGAATATGTCCCTTACAATATGCCTACACTGCTTCATGGGGTCATGGCTACACTATTTGTACTAACTGAGTAAACTTGTTTAGAGACAACTTGGGCTTCTTTATCTTGTGGTATCCATCTACACCCTGAACAAAAATGTTAGCTTTTAAGGTGCACTGGGCTTCTGAGCATGGCTCTGTGCAGTGCTGTGTAGTCCTCAGCAAGGTCATCTATAGATAGTTAAGGCATTTCTGCACAGCACCTCACTGTGTCCTGTAGATAAACCCTCTGTGTATGTGAGTACGTGTGTGTACTTGTATTACAGCAGGTTAAACAAGTATCTGCTATTCAGTGTGTAATTAGAGTTTGGATGAACCTGAAAACATAAACCAAGAATTCAAGGATGCCCAAAACATATAACAAATCTGTATTTGGATAAGACTCGGAGTAGTCATTTGTGGCTAGAGATCTCTGGTTTGCACTGCTCCACCTCCTGTAAGTGAGGAGGAGAACCAGGACTTTAAATACAGACTCACAAGACTCAGAGACTTTAAAAAACCAGCCTGGCCCATAACTAGTTAAATAATGAAGCTAACAAGGAGGGGAGCAATTAAACTTTTTTATGAGTAGCAGGAGAGCCATTGATTGTGAAATTTACTGGTAGCCAAGTTCTCCTCCCTTCCCTACCACTTATAATTATTCCTTAATTGTAGCTACTGGCTGTGGCACAAAGCTCATACGTATAAACAAATCCCAGGATATGCTGCAAAAAATACACTGTATGGGAGACATTAGCAAGAAGACAATCAGGAACTGGAATAGTGTTCCCACATGGAAAGCTGCGGGTGGTATAAAGAGCTCTATATCCATATGGTTAGTTATGCATAATATCTTTGTAATGACATTAGTACCCCTCCATTGCTTTTTCTGGCATATGCCTGGTCTTGAGTCAGTTGGACTGATAATTACAAAATTGTTGTTTGCAGACCACTGGTGGTCCACAATCTTATGGTAAGTAGTCCACAGATGGGCTGCAGAACCGAGCTGAACAGCTTTCAGTTGTGTTTTCAATTAAAAGTTTGATGATGCAGGGTACATGGTGGTCCACAAGAGGGTCTTAGCATTAATGGTGGTCCCATTACTCTAAAAGTTTGAAAACACTGGCTTAAACAATTATGAAGATCAACAGTCCATTTGTGTTATGTTGTTTGAAGTTAAATATTACAGCATGTCCCTTCCTTTCATGTGCTGGGGGTTGTGTTGCCTGCTCTGCTTGTCAGTTTTAAAAATAAGAGTATTATGAAGTATTACAAATGTTTCTTCGTGGTCTTGTCTTCCCACTTTATGATTTATTTAGCTCATCATTTCATATGCACTACTGTATTCACATATCAGAAGTATTTGTCCAACACCCTGTAGTATTTTGGGAGGAAAGGAAGAGGGATATTTTTCACGTTTTGTTTGGTTAAGTGGGAGTTGGGCAGATGCAGGGTATAGGGCTGGCTCTCCTCCCAAACTTTGGTGATTACAACAGCATCTGTCATTCAAAACCATGGCTCCCCTCAAACTGCAGCTTTTTAGGGACCAGCTCTAGACTGCTGTGGACTGTGCAAATTGCATTGTTCTTGGGAAAACTGCAGGAAAACTGCAGCATTCCTTGCAAGAGAGGAAGAGCACAAACATGACCTTTCAGTTCAGGGCAGAGGGCATCTAGCTGGCAAGGAAGTGGCCTGCAATCGCCTCTCTACTTTCAGAGCTGTCCTCATATTTTATCCAGTGCCTGGTAACATGACAGAGCAGGGACAGGAGCAGGGACAGCAGGGATGGTTCCATCTATCCAGAGACTTCTGACCTCCTCTTGCTTTATTTATTCCCCACTGAACATGGAACAGGGTGAGTTCCCAACAGGTGCTGATGTGCTCCCCAGACAAATGTTTTCATTGCTAAGCTAAGACACATGAGGGAGCAGCACCCCTACCCTTGTCACCTGAAGGAAAGCAGAATTGTTACTGCGTATGTAGAGGTGGCAGAATCTGCTGTCTGGTGGTCCCACACCAAAATTGGCACCTCTGAAATAGTTTAGGAGGTGCAAATCCCAGTTTTGGCATCCCAGTTAATTTTAGGTATCAGTGCAGTCTCCAGCTCCTTTCTTTGATAAGACTGTGCACAGCCAGGACTCTTCAATGGCTAGGTCTGTAAAATAACCCAATTTTAAATTCAAGTCCTTTGCCACTGCAGTAAAACAGAAGGTTCAGAGGTCTTTAACAAGCACTGTCCTAGAAACAAGTTTGGTTTCACGCTTTTTCGCTTCCTACTGGAATATACTTCTTTCTCCATTAGGAGCCCTTTTGTAAACTTTCAGCCTAAACTTCATTGCCAGCCTGTGCCCACATGCTCTTGAATGAGCTTTTCTACTTCTTTGTGTTTATAGAGAGTAATCACAGCTTTTTCTCCATGAGTGTTTGCTCTAGGCTAAGACAGATGCTTCTCATATTGTCTTGTAAGGCAGGCATTCCTGTTGCCTGTTTCCTTCATAGCTCCTCTAGCTGTAAAATCAACCTTAATGAAAGTGGATATGTAAGGAAAAATGCATGTAAAATCTTGTTCCTCCAAACAAAAATCCTTTACCTGTGCTGATTAAAACCTGGAATGCCAGTTTAATTTTGTATCCACAGAAATATTTATCCTTCTGTATGCCACGTGTATGCCTGGCTGGCTCACCGTAGCAGCTGTAATAATACATGTCAGTCATTCTCCTCTTCTGTTGTTCTCAAATCACAATATCATGTTTCTGTCATATACTCCTAATCCCCAAGACATATAACTTTGCATCATATACCACACAGTTTCAGCTTGTCTGCTCCTCCAGTCCCCAGGCAACCCAAGTCTCCCTTGGTACTGCTTTGCTCTCCCTGTAGGCTGAGCAGGACTGGTATGTCCGAGGCTCTCCCTGTGCTATGTAAGCCAGGCTCACTGAGCATCTGCACCTTCCTGCAAGAAAAACAGTGGCATGTCCTAGCATTCAGGGACAGTAAAGCAAGGCTGTATGTAAACCACTTTGTGTGGACTCCCCATGTAGGCCAAGATCTTGTTTTAATTTGCCCTGAAACAGAATGCTCTTTGGTTGTCCCAAACACAGTGGTTTTCTTGCTGGATCTGAACAGCTTTGCAACTTTCAAACTTCCAGACACTGGACAGTCTCAGCTGCTGTTTGCTAGGCATGAGTGCTACTCCAATTGCAAGAGAGCTAGGTGTTTGTGTGGGGGCTAATTCCATATTGGATCTATTATTATTATATTTCATCATGATCTATATTGTAAGTACAGAGCTGTAAGTACAAGCACCATCATGCTAAGCACATGTAATTAGGTTGCTTTCCAAGTGGTGATATAAGTATTTTATAAACACCTGGAAAAAGTTTATGCTGAGATTTTAACCTTTCTCTTAGTCAGAAACCATTTGCTCTAAAGTCTTACAATTTCTGTTTTTGGTAAGCACCTGCTTTGTGTGTGCCATCTGATACTTCTTGACTCTCTATCTGAAACAGTAAAATTCAGAACTGAAACAGAAGAACTCAGAGCCAAAAATGTTCAAACTTCAGAAGTGTCTGCAACATGGTCTTGTTAGGCGCAATTTTCTTCTGGTGGCAATGCCATTGCAGCCTGTGACATGCTGTGCAACTTTTTAAGCTATGCATTACAGGTATAATTTAAGAGAACGCAATTTTTTTTTTCCATGCTGTTGTCTTTATCTTTACCACAATTAAAATACTGAGATTTTCACATGAATTTTTTTTTTTTGTTTTTTGGTAAAATTGGCTTTTATTCAGAGCTCTCAAGACCTAGAGGAAGCAGATCAAAAGCAGTACCACTCTGCAGAGAGATTGTAAGATGCACAGAGATGTAAGATTGTAAGCACAGGATTGTGCTCAAACTGGCTCACTGCCACAGCACAGTGAGGGCATCAGGAATCAGGTTTTACTTTTCCTTCTGATGTAGGTCAGGCTGAACAGCACAGTCTTTTGAACCTTGGCCTGGGCTGCATCACAGTGGAGGTGATTTCACAATCCTGTTTCCTATTTGTGTATTCAGTACAATTCTGGGACTTGGGAGGTGGATAGAAGGACTGGCTGGAAAAATAAAGTCTATTAAAACACATCTTGATGCAATTCTCTTGTAATTATTTTCTGGATGCAAATTTGAAACAACTTCAAAACCTTCAAACAGTGGAACAGAGACCTGCAAATGGCACACAACAGAGAAAAGCCTGGAGGCTGGAGGACTGGTCCTCACTGCCTGTATCTCAGCTGCCAAAGTAATTTATGAGAATTGTCTCCTGTGTAGAGCTCCATTATGCATACAGAACAATTTATGAAGATCTCCATGATCTTTGGGATCTTTTCTACTGTGTCATGACACAGATAACTTATTAATAAATTTCTGTCATTTCTGGCTTCCCAGTCTCCTTATCTTGTATTATTGTATTTCTATTGTCTTATTGTATTGTCTTGTTTTATTGTACTCCAATACTTATTTTATTCCTAGAAGTGAAATGCAAATGACATTTTCATCTGAAATATAGAAGCAGGTAAAAATGACTTTGTGAAAGCAAAGGCCCCAGGCAGCTTCTATGACAGCTCATGTCAAAAACACAAGAGGGTAAAAAGAGGGTCTGAGGGATCATAGAAGCTAATACATGGCTGATGTTACAAGTAAAAAGAAAGCAGTTCCTGTGACACAAGTTGGTGGATTACAGTCCATATAACCACTGCCTATTTTAATGATTATTAATAATTGAAAGTAATTTTGGCTATTTAAATCTAAAACTGCCTGAAGTTACTTCACTCATTCGTTTTTTTCCCAAAGGGACAAATTCAAACCTTAATTTATACTTCCACAAGAGAACACAAGTCTCAAAGCTGTAGAAAGCAGAAGTGCTTTTAACCAGGTAGGGTCTGTGTTCAAGGATATTGTGTTGAGGATGATGAACAGAATCATCAGAAATTAACTTTGTAAATGAGTTAGTTACTCACTGGCTTCCTTTAACCCTTCCTCCAAGAGTTAGTAGGAAGTAAAGACGTTGGAGGTGCAAACTGTGGATCTGGCAGAGAGAATGCCTAGAGGTTGGTGTTCCTATGATGCTCCAAGGTGGCCGTAGCATCCACTGACTTTTCCATATTTGGTCTGAAGTCAAGAAGTACATCTGCACTACAGCCATTCCACTCCTGCCTGTCTGATTTCATCTTATTTCAGAGTAAGCACAGATTGTTTGGATCATACATTTTAGTTCCCTGTCTGTCTGCAAGGGGAAATCAGCTCCCACTGCCTTGGCCCCTGTCATTTTGGTTTGCCATCATAGAGCCTCCTCCAGCTGCTATACCCAGTGCACCCAGCCTCTTCAGAGGTGGGCCCTTGGGTTACACAGTATTTGCTTTGACCACAGATCACAGGTAAGATGTGATGTCCTGGTTACTTTATTTTGTGGGGAACAATGAGATTAATAATGTAATTCATAATTCATGACATCAAGACAACTTCTAATGGAAGGCTGCTGTAACCCAACTTTTAAGTCCTCATCTAACACAAACCTTTTATGATGATAATGATTCAACTCTTAAGTAGATAAAGAGTGATTCTGATAAGGGAACCTGTTTGAATCACACCTCACACAGGCAGCTTTATTAGTGACATTTCTAGGCTGGGGAGGACTGAATTTGCAATAATGTTAAATTTTCTCTCTTAAATGGATTTAGTTTTTAATTCAGATATTTCCTTTTCTGGCAGTTATTTTTGCAGGCTGGTTGCCTGATCTCCTGGCATTGGAGAGGCTCTGTTGACTTTCTTCCATGTGTAGTGAATATGCATTGGGCTAAATCCCAGTGTTGTGCCAGGATCTAGCTCACTGTTATCCCATGTTCCCACATGCCATGTGCATTCCCATGGCCTTTGGCTGCAGCCCTCTTTTCCCAAAGACTTCTTGCAAATTCCTCTCTCTGTGGTTAGGTACATCTCCATCAGAACCCAGAGTGGATGCAGAATGCTTGTTTCATGGGAGTATGGGAGATGACTGTGCATGATGGGATGAGCCCTTGCAAGTGGCACTTTAGATCTGCACCAGGGTCCCAGAATTTCTTCCAAGGTTTGTTTTCTGTGAAACTGAGTTTGCCCCAGGCCATAAGACACCATTCGTAAACTGCAGGGATCACAGAAGGCCAAAACTGTGCATTGTCTGGGGCTGGTCTGCTGCGGATGGTGTCGTGTGACCGTGGGGATGAGGACACCTTTTCAGTGCTGGCGTTTTACAAAGGTGGCACAGTTGTTCTCTATCGTCACTGCCGTATGATATGGTCCCAGTTCTCTGTGGCTCAGCAGTCTGCTCCTACAGCTACATCTTGAGCAACTCATGGTCACTAATATCTGGAAAAACAGAGTCCAGCAGCTCAGCAGGGTTCTGAGGGACCACAGCCCCTCTCCAGCCCTGTTAGTGCTGTGCAATGTGGCCTCGGGCTCCTGGGACATGGTACTGCTGTGTGGTCTCCCCTCACCACACTGCTCGACATCTGGGCACACTAACCTTCTGCAATTAAGAAATGCCACATCTTCCAGCAATCACTTAATCCACTGTCCATAGAGTGAGGCTGGTCTGAAAGTCATCCTTCCTTGCCAGGAATCCCAGCAACTGAAAAATATGTGATGCTGAACTCTAGAAACTAGCATTTTGACAGTGGTTACCCCCCTTGACGTGGTGGTATGCGAGCAGCCCTGCTCTGGGCTTTGCAGCATTGCCCTGTGCAGCAGCCCTGTTGCAATCCCTGGCTCTTTCTGCCATGGAAACTGAGGCAAACAAAGGCTGAGTAAGTAGAGCAGTGCTACACAGCAAGCCTGTGGCAGAG